>ML804400.1:145526-188336 GCA_009831015.1 Picea engelmannii
CCATTAGTTGTAATTATACCTCCTAGTCTCCTATATATACCAAGGATACATTTTCATTTGGAATCATCTTGTACTTGAACATTTAAGTGGGGTAAAAGGAGGTTTCCCCCTCGAAGAGGCTTATTATATGAAATTATCTCTTTCTCAAGGTGTTGAGTACTTTTTCTGATGTTTTTCTATGCTATATTGATATTTGGTTCCTAACATTCAATCCCTCTAGAGGATAGATGATGTCCTAAAACAATTTCTTCAGTCATCATCATATTACATTTTTCATTTCCAATGGACAGGTTCATTTCTCTACATCTTTGGAGAACTTTGTCTAAATTTTCTAAGGCTTCATCAAAAGACTTCCCATAAGGGGTAAAGTCATCCATGCAGATCTCAATTTTTTCATGAATGAGTTCTAAAAAGATGTTGAGAATCACTCTTTGGAAAGTGGTTGGGGCATTACATAGGAAAAAATATAAGACTTTGTAAGTAAATGTTCCCCAGGGACAAGTGAAGGTGGTCTTGTCCTGATCTTTGGGATTGATTTGAATTGGTTTCATCCACCAAATAAATCTAGAAATGAAAAGTGTTTTTGAATTTGGTTGAGTCTTTGCATAGTATCTTTAGTCATAACATTGATAACAAACCCTAAATAAATAAGAGTATTCTAGACTAGGGTGTTTTTTATGTTTACATTTAGTGGAGGACTTCCTAAGTCCAAGTATTTAAATACAATCAAATTTCCAAGCATAAGGTCAACTAATTGTCTTATAACATTTATGGTAGGGGCATATTTTCTTCTCCTCCCTAGCCTTATAACTCATTATTCCTTGACATATTTATTGAAAATGGGTACATCTTTGAGGGCTTGTAAGAGAAATATCTTTATGCACAAAGTCTTAAGTTCTCCTAAAAGTTTTTTTTCCGTACATGTATAAGTCTTGTTTTCTTGTAATCTTTCAAGGTAAGGAGGAGTTTTTTGTTGGGCTAAGGTAATGTCTTCTTTCTTATATTCTTCATTTTATATGAGCTTATGTTGTTGTTGCAATATTTTTCCTGATCTCAGATTTATCTCTTGTATTTCCAAGGAATAAGTCTAATAATTTGTATCATTGGTGTACACAGGTTGAACTTTCTTGTTGTTTGGATTTGGAGTAGCTCAAGCAGGTAGTTGGGGTTGTTTAGGAGGAAAAATATTTTGATTAGTGCTTTTGTCTTGAGGAGGAGGAGGTAATAATGTAGTTTGAAAGTTTTGTGGAATCCATCCTTGTGGAGGTTGACTCCAATAATTTTGTGGCATGCTAGGAAAATATTGGTATGCAGGAGGTATCGCAGGTCCTCAGTAATACCAAATATTTGTGTTCATCCAAGGAGATGGGTTCTACCATGGTTGAGGAGACATTTGAGAATTAAATGCACCAAAATTTTGAGCACTATTGAAGGTAAAACCTATTTGAAATGGTATTGGTGCTCCATGCCTCCTTTGATTGATGAAGTATAGTGATTCCAGATTCTCCTCTACTCCTCGAAATGTAGATTTCAATCCTTGCAAAGAAGTAATTTTTTTAGTTGGATGATTTTCTTCACAAATAAAACAAACATCTATAAGGTCTAAAGGGAACTCATTTCTAGGATTCATTTTAGTGCATTTGGGAGAATAGAAAACCAATGTCTACTTTTCTTCCTCTCGTTTCTTATTGATCTACAAAGTATCCATTTGCATGGATAAATAGTGTAAAATATCAGTTTTCATTTCCTCTATTAACCCTCCTAATTCATTCTTTATATGAATTGTAGGGTTAGAATATTGAGATGCCAAACCTCTATTGCTTCTACCTTTTTTTCTGGAATACCTTGAGTGGTCCTTGAATATTATTTTGATATCATCATAGGCCAATTGATAGATATCTCCATTGGATAGGAGATTCAATTTTTCCATCAAATATTATCTTACTCCTGTGAGTAAGAAAAATTTGAGTGAGTCTTCATCCAGATTTCAATTTTGAGCTCTCTTGTAGCTTAGTTGAAATCTCTCTTCAAAGTTTTCTAGAGATTCATCATGTCCTTGTCTCATTCTGAAAATCTCATCCCTTGTATCTCTTACTCCACAATAGTGTATGTATCTTTCACTGAAGGTATTTTTCATTTGATCCCAAGTTGTGATACTAATTCCCTCAAAGATCATAAACCATATTAGATTTGAATCCTTCAACGTAGAAGGAAAATTTTTGACCTTTTGTTCATTAGTGGTATAATTATATGTCCTTCATATAACTACAAACTCAAACAAGAAAGTGTCAAAATATTCATAAACAAGCCCATGAAAATGAGGTAATGAAGAAGGATTAATGTTTTTCATCTTGGTTTCTCCATTGTATTCCTGAATAGGGAACTTAAATGTTTCTACCATCTCTTCTTCACCATCCATGGCACAAGATGAGGATTGAATCTCTTCTGAAATATTTTCAAATTTTCAAATAGTGTTTCAGGACAAATCTATGGATTGCTTGGACATATTTTTGTGTAGGGGGTTTTTGGTAAAAAAATTCCTTTCCTATCTCTAAGTCTGGTCATTCATGAAATCCAAAGAAAGTGAAAAAAAATAAAAATAATATATATAATGAAAAAAACAATGTGACAAGGAGCTATCAATACTCACACAAAGTGAAATCACTTGGGTTGTTACAGTACATAAATTTGATAGTGAAATTTTCCTTGTGACTGAGGTATCCTTTTTACTTCTCCAAATCACACAAAAGAAAAAAAATAAAAAATAACATGCATACTTCAACACCTCCCCGACAACAATGCTAAAAAGTGATGGTCCCAAGAATAACAACAATAATTTACTGTACCCTTGGTTTCCTACCTTACTTTGTCAACCCGAGGATCATAAAAACTTAAGAGGTGCTAGGCACTATATGTGCAGTATGCACTTGTCGGTAGTAAATATATTAAACTGATCAAAGGATGAAAATGTGCAGGAAAATAAAATGATAGAAAGTAGCTCTGAACTATTTGCTTGAAGGAAACAAACCAATCTCAAAGTACAACTAATCTAGATTGCATGGAAATAATTTGTTCTAACTAGACTAAAGAATACTGAATCAATAATATTAAACTAAAATCAAGAAGATTAATTCAATCTAATCTATGATAGAAAGTTGTAATACAAGTAAATCTACACTAATGCATGAATAAAACAAGTTAATTGTCTAACTATTTGATCAATGTCAGTCTAAATGTATTTTTTATTGTTTATTGATTCTTTCGTGAAAATAAGTTTAAGCTAAGTCAAAATCTGAAGCTGAAACAAACCTACAGGAGATTTCTACAGGAATTGCGCAGTTCTAAGAAGTTGTGCAATTCTACATAAATTGTTCACTTTATTTAGGAAACTCCTATAGGCAGAAAAATGAAGTTAAAAGAGGTAAGTCTTCAAAATAATGAAAAGATATAAACTATAAATAAATGGAGTGAATATGAGGTTCTTGACCTTGGGAGGCACCTGAGAGTGCTCCAAAAGGCTATTGACCATTTCGACATGATGTTTGTTGTGAATAGATAGTTAGTGATAATATTAACAAAAGTTGGGATTAATCATGCAATGCTATATTACACTTCAAAAGATAATAAAATACTATCTAACATGAAATAAAACCACATAAATTGTAACAATGTCCTTTAGCCCTCTTGGATAGGCCCTACCCAAGAATCACAAGGAGCCTAAAGGAAACTTTAATGGATTGAAAGAAAAACCATTTTTATTTCATAAATATCAGTAATACATCAAGAGTAGGAATTCTCTGAGTTCTCAACAAAATTATTCACAAAGTCTACATACAATGCTTCTCCAAAAATTATCTATATCCCTTTCTCTTAGACTAATTGTCTACATAACTATAGAGGTCAACCTCCCTTCCCTAAATCAAAGAGAGGAATGAGTAAATGAGGTATATAATCCCTTTACACTTGTATATTTGACTGATGTTGATCAGAAGTGGTCATAAATGCACAAGGAACTCTCTTGGAGGTAGGTAGGGACAATTTCCCTTTATCTTTGGATGACATATCCTTGAGGGAGACAAAATACCTTATTTCTAGGATGTTGGTGCCACTGATTCCTACAGTTCAAGATGGTTGGTGGAATACACATATTTTTACAAAAACATTAGAGAAAAGAGGTACATTACACATAAAAATCCACATCAACATACATTCATTAAGAAACATGAAAAATACCCATGAATTACCATTAAATATGGTCGATACGAAAATATTAAGTCATTTTATGGTGGAAAAATGTGCCAAAGATGAGCCCTTGGAATGGAAAATAATGGGGCTCATGAGCCAGCCATGAAAACACTAACTAAGATTTGAAGCTTCTTAGTTATTTCCAGCTTCTATCATATATTTGTATTAGGGTTCTCTCATATTTCATGGCCCCTCGGTCAAGTGACTAAGGATGGTTGCAAAGCCAATTTTTTTTCGGTCAGGTCACAACATAAAGAATTTGACAATCTAAAACATGATTTATGTTCTCCATGGTCCCCACCTTAACTGACATGTAAAAAAAATTTGAGATGGAGAAAAATGCTTCATACTATGTTGGTGGTTTCGTTCGCACTCAACACAATCATCTAGTGGCCTATCATAGTGATACACTCTCATATGTTATATGCACGTACCCCACCTATGTCAAAGAGACAAATTCCATTGTACAACCCTAATGTCATTGGAAGCATTAAATTCAAGGGAAGAATATGGTCACCCATATGGATCACAAGCCTCTATAGTTCATGAAGTCACAAGGAATATTATTGAATGACCGCCATCAAAAGTGGTTCACATACTTGCAACAATTTCACCTCAACATTAAATATAATAAAGGGAGAACCAATAGTGTCAATGACTTCCTCAGTCGACCTCTAATTGAAGCACTAACCATGGTGCTTGAATCTTGTAGGCCTGAGACCTCCGGGTGGTCCCAACTCTATGAAAATGATCTTGGCTTAACTATGACCTACCATATATTGGAAACATACATGGTCATTGTCGAATATCATATTTGGGATGGACTATTATGCCATATGGCTCATCTTTGTGTTCCTTCAAATGAGAATGCAAACATGATTTGTGAATCCCGCTAAAGTCTAGTGGAGGGACACTTTGGCATGGATAAGACATAGTACTAAAAAAATATTTCTATTGGCTGAAGCTTCGACTAGATGTCAATAAGTATATCATATTCTGCACTTCCTACTCTATCATCAAGACAACCATTAAAAAACAAGGATTTTACACCCCTATGCCTACTCCCGACAGACCCTAGGAATCCATCTTGATGGACTACATGTCATGTGATCCAAGTGGATATTAGTGGCCACCCACCTATTCCATTGGCTCAAAGCATAGTTTTCCATTTTTGAATTTTTTATACACTTTTTGGGGTCTTGAACTTTCAGGGACATTTTGAGGCCTTAAACAACATTTTATGGGTGCGACGTCACCTAGAAGATAGTCAAAGGAATCATATGGGTTGACTGAAATGTGTGCTTCTCAGCTAGACCTTTCTAACATGCTATCGACAGTGCCAAATAGAGATCCTATGAAAAAGTTACATGAATTTGGCACAAGAACTTTGTTTGGCATGATTGATATCCCGTTGAAAGGTATAATCAATAATTACACATTTTGGTCAGCCCATACCATGCCTTTAGCTATTTTCGAGGCGTTTTCGTACCCATAAAATGTTGTTTAAGGCCTCAAAATAGACCCGGAAGTTCAAGAACTGAAAAAAGAGTATGAAAACTTCCAAAATGGAAAATTGTACTTTGAAACAACATAATAGATGGGTCAAAACTAATATCCACATGAATCATCAAGTATCCCCTCAACTAGGCATCGAAATGACTATGCATTCATGGTCGTTGATAGATTATCTAAGATGGCATTTCTAATAACCTCCAAGAAGTGTATCACAATCGAGGCCACTACCAATCTCTTATTCCAGCGAGTGTGGGTACACTTTGGACTACCACAAACCATCATATCAAATCGGGACAACATGTTCTTGAGTACATTATGGTTGAGCCTCTAGTCATTGTTGGACACCAAGCTCACCAAATCCACTATCTTCCACCCACAAACTGGTGGACAAACATAGGTCATCAATAGGATGATAATTCATATCTTGTATATGTACAATTCCAAGAATCCATGCACATGGGATGAGAGGATTCCTTATGTTCAAAAAAACTAAAATAGAACCCTCCATATCTTGATCATCCACGACCCTTTTCAAGTGGGCCTAGTATTTCAACCATTGGTCCCCATTGATGAGGCACTACCCCTTGTGCCCACATACGAATAATTTTCCCATGATCAATATAAGTTTGAAAAAGCCACCAAATTCATTGAATAGATTCAACACATACACCATTAGGTCCATGATATTTTATAGAAATCCAATGTAAAGTACAAGAAACGCTATGATCAACACTGGGTTCCACACAAGTTTTAGGTGGGAGACAATGTTTGGTTGAATTTGTAGAAAGATCACCTTACAGGACCCCATAGGAAGATGTGTCCACTTATATATGGACCTTACACCATCACCAAGGTTGTGGGCAATAATTATTTTGAGTTAAGTATTCTCCCCTTCCTTTTCTTCTACCTAGTATTCAATGTGGACCTCCAACCATACTTTCCACCACTATTGGACACATTAGAGGTTAAAGAGCAGCTAACACCTATAGAGATCAAAATTGAATGCATGTAATAGGAAATCATTGACCAAATCATGGACACACATGTTAGGGGCACTCACCGATAGAATATCCAACTCTATCGAGTTGTCAAAGAAGGGCAAGAACTGCACCAAGGCTAGTGGCTCACCAAGCATCGATTTTAATAAAAGTTTCCCCATTTGATGGTGGACCTCAACACAATGGAGACAACTGATTACTAAGGGGGGAACACTGATCCATGTGGAAATCAGTGGCCATCCACCTATTCCACTGGCTCAAATCATAGTTTCCATCTCAATAATTGTCTACAGTTTTTTTGGGTCTTGAAATTCCAAGGTCATTTTGAGTCCCTAAACGACATTTTTGGTGTGACATTGCCCAACATACAAGTAAATGACATGTAGTATTCCATTTAGACAGTGTAATTTTTGGATATACCTTTTTGAAGGACTACCGAGTGCCCCAAATGGAAATTGTATGCAAATGTTACGCCCTCGAGAAGTTGATGTATCAACTAACCACATTGAGTCCCACAAACCTTTGGTTTTTCATCTTCCGGGTTATGGTTTTGGATGTTTAGGGTTTTCTCATTGATAATTTATGTTAAAAGGAATTTTGGCATCATTGTAATCACTTATTACGAATGCGTGTAACCATCACATCTCTTCTCACAGATAAGATACCACCATTCTAGTGAGTTCAATTCACTTTTCATTTTTAGAGTTATTGTATATTTCATGCGCGTAACCATCACATATACATTTGATTTCGTTCCCTCATAAATCCAAACCAGTTGAATGTTTTCCGTATATATTTTAATTTCCATGCCCAAAATGAAATTTGCAGCACCAAGATCCTTCATTTCAAAATTAGAGGACAACTGAGTTTTCACAGCCTAGATAATCTCTTTATTATTTCCTATCAAAAACGTATCATCCACATACACAACCAAATAAATAACATGATCAATGATTAATTTGAAATACACATAATGATCATATTTTCTCCTTGTGAAGCCAAGTCCCAGCATATAAGTATCATTTTTTTGATACCACATCCTTGGTGATTTTTTTAACCCATACACAGAATTTCTCGTCTTGAAGACCAACTCTTTATTTCCCTTCACTACAAATACTTCTAGTTTATTCATGTAGATTTATTCTTCCAAATTCCCATTTAGGAATGTTGTTTTCTCATCCATCTATTCTACTTCAAAATAAAAATAAAAAACAATAGATAAAATAAATCTAATAGAATTTAACTTGGAAATAGGAGAAAAAATTTCACCAAAGTCAATATATTCCTTCTCCCCGGGAATAACCGTTTTCTACTAATTGAGCTTTGTATTTCTCCAATTTTCCTTCTTCATTCAACTTATTCTTAAACATCCAATTGTTTTCAATGAGTTTCTTCCATTCATAAACTCCACTAGATCCCAAGCCTCATTCTTGTCCAAGCTTGTCATTTCTTCAACCATGGCCTTTTTCTAGAGTTTCCCAACTAGAATAAATCCCATTGACAAAAAATGGGTGTTGTTAGCTCCTATCTATCGCCAGTGATCAAACACAATCAAATGCTATCTTTCAAACTATGTTTAGGGTCTTAGGTTAATTTTTTATATTTTCAAGTCAATCTTCAAATAAAAATTTGGTCACTAATTGGTATGTGTCTAGGTCATTGCTACTCCCTTGGTCTAAAATGTCACCATTTTCATGCATAGTCATGTAATAATTTATTTTCATATGCCATGGTGCTTGTCCAAGTCATCATTTTGGTCTTAAGATCATTCGTTTAAAGTTTATAAGGTTCAAAGTTTTATAAGGTCATGTTTTCATTGAGTATCATTAGGTGTTAGGATTTTCACTTCACAATAAAGTCATGTCTCCATTTATCTCATTATTAAGGGAGTTAGCATAATTAGGGAATAAAGTGTAACTTTTTACATTGTCAAAGGTTTAAGAGGAAAAATCTTCTTAAAATTGTAATTTTTCACCAAGTATAAAAGGGTAAGATGAGTTATTTTTTAAACTCATTTGCACCTTTAGATATCTCAAGAGCTCCTTGCCACGATCCTGCAAACTCAAAAGGAGAAAAAAATGTGAAAAGAAGAGGATTTTGTTGAATTTGGGAGTAGTATGACCCATAGTGCGACCCTTCCGTGCAGTGCGACCCACGACGCGACACTTCTGAGTAAGGTTGGAAAATTCAGTTTTTGGAGGCCTTCCCATGGGTATTTTCTCGAGTTTGATGGCTCATTGGAAAGTAGACACATGGGGCTACTTGAACTAGTTTCTAGAATTCAAAATGGACTCCTAAAATTCGACCAAAAATAACCCTAAACTGGCATGATGCTTCTGCTAAAAATGTTGTTTTAGTACAGGCAGGCATGACCCATCTATTTCTTGGTGTGACCCATTTGTTTCCTGGTGCAACCCATCTGGCATGACAAATTTTGGAGCAATGATCAAGAAAATATGGTGGCAAATTCGATATTTTATGATCTATTAAGTATATTTTAGGTTTATTAGTTGGTTTTTTCCTCTCTTTATGAGGAAATTTGTAATTAATGAGTGAGATATTCTATCCTAAACTCTTGTCTAAATTGTGGAAACTGTTTCAACCATCATAGTCGTTAGGTGATGACTCATCAAATGCATTTATGATGGGTTTTGAATAGAATTTAGACCTGATGAGGTGTCATATATTTTGTTTTCCATATATATATTCGATTAAGTCATTAGAAAGGGGGGGGGGGCATCAAAGTTTGGGACTCTAACAACTTGTACTTCACTATTTTAATGAAATCAAAGGAATTAGTTGCAACTATATTATAGGAATTCTTGTGTTGTGATTTTTTGATATTGTGTTCTTTGTGTTATGGTTCTCTATGATTGTTATATATTCCATCTTTCCATATTCTCTTTCATCAATGATTTTCCATAAGTTTGATGAGCATAATTCTTGTTTAAGCTCTATTTTGTCTGGAAATATCACTTTGTGTATTTTTTCTTCTAGATTGGTGAAATCATGGTTAACATGCTCACCATGATCTCTCTGCATATTCACACCCTCCACTACATCGACTAAAACCCAACCTATCACTAATTCATTGCTACCTTTCTCCTATTTTTGGTTGCATTGTAACCCTTTGATACTTTCAGACCTAGCTGCAGTAACTCTTTCTCTGAGCCACCATCATACTATCAAACTTTCAAACACTGAGCATTAATACCTAGACAAAAATCCTTTGCACTCCATTCATATTGTTGACTATGATTATTGAGAGAGCCCTCTCTGGTTTGGTAGGGCTAGATATCAAATCAAAATAATGGTTTGTGGTTACCTCTTTCGGTCTCCTACTCAGCCTTGGGAGAACTGGTGGAGTGATAACATTTTGGCGTCGTTGACGGGGAATGAAAGATCTATTTTCCCTAGGAAATAACAACAACGACCTAGATCTGAATTGCTGATGGTGAACAGTGATCAGATGCACATAAGAAGGTTGAATCATTCACTTTTTGGTGACTCCAATAAACTTTATTTGAAGACTCCACTGGAGGATCGACCTTTCCAACAGAAATATGGAAGGATCATACGCAAAATTCGAGTACTCAAAATGGAATTGCATTCAAGATGTAATCTGATTTCTTTTAAACTACTTCTTCTCCTTTCCTGAAACTGTCCTGAAATTTTCCCAGAGTTTTTGTATGAAAAAGATGATCAAATTCATGTCTTTGATTCTTCCTATTTGAAGAATGTAAATACCGAGTTTCCCTTTGATTTTGATCAAGATCACGACCTCTTTCCTGAAACTTGTACATATCCTTTTCAAGATGATGATCCTAAAGAGATCAAAACTAATCCTACAATTGTTATACAAACTCTTACACCTTATATAGTCCCAGATAGATATAAGCCTCTCATTTTACCTTCTATATTCCATTCTTTCCCTAAAAGTCATTACCTATATCTGTCGAGGTTTGATGGTGAATGTGACAACATCACTGCTGAGAGACATATGTATAATTTTGAGACTTTCCTCGACCTTTTTGAAGATGATGAAGAGGATGTCAGTATTAGGCTATTTTCTCTTTCTTTGCAAGGCAAACTCAAGAGTTGGTTCAAAAACATGCCTACTACGAGCATCTCAGATTTCCTGCAGTTTGTAAAAGTTTTCCTCGATAATTGGGTGGTCAAATAGAACCCTTTCCTAATTCTAGAAGCATATAACCAGCTGAAAAGACAATAAGGGGGGATAATACAATTTTTTTTTTCCAGATTCAACCAAGTCTATTGTTTGATGCCTGCTAATATAAGACCTCCTCTTGGCTCATCTTTCTTGCATTATCTAGAAGCATTTGATCTGGAAATGGAGTTTCAGTTGAGAGAAAGGAACCTTGCAACACTTGAAGAGATGCAGAACAATGTCGTAGATGTAGAGGCTAATCTACTGATCAGAAGGGAAAAGTTGAAGGCAAAAGAGAGGGAGAACATATATGAAAAGCACTCGACATCACTAGTGGGAAAGCTCAACATTTTGGTAAGTGCAGTGGAAGAGATGATGCAGAAGATCATTAGGAGAAATGAATATGTTGTTTAGTACCATGTCTCATTGATTGAAGAAAAACATGTTGTTGATATGAAACATTTTTCTTCATATCCCAGTTGTCATAGATCTGATAATGTTTGATTTATGTATGCATTAAGGGATAATAAAGAAATCTGATTTATAGATAAGCTTGCAGATAAGAGATCTATCGATCTGATATGTATGCTTGATGACATTCTTTATTTTGATGATTTTCCAAAGTTTGATCAGTATGACGATGATTATGTTCTCCAAATTGAAGCTAACTTTGCAAATCAATCAACAACTGGTTTGTGGGAGGAGGAAGATAAGTTTCAGCAACTGAAATGTAGTGATTAGCTGATGTATATCTGTGATGACAGTGATGAGGAAAATGCAGAAAATTTCGAAGTAAGTAAATGATCTTTTCCCTTATGTTGCGCTTCATTCCAATTCATCAGAGAAAAATTTTCTAAGATCAGAAATTAGTAGTCTTTATGTGTTTATATTGACAACGAAGAGGACCATGAAATTTTTGATCGGGGTTCCTTAGTTTCAGAATTGCAGGCACCGATTTCCATTGAATTTCAAATTGCAGATGAATATTTGGAAACAGAAATATATGATCAAATGATGCAGGAAAATTCTTTACCATTATGCTTTGAAACATTTTAGTTTTTGAAGGAAAATTTTCATAGTATATCTGCAATAAAGAATGAGAAACCTATAGAAAATTATGAGGTCTCATTGGAACGAATATGTAATAGGTTGCAACAGTGTTTCCAAGTTTTTCATGATCCAATAGCTGATGTGTTGGATGATTTGTGCAATCAAATGTTTTCTCCATTAGCTAACTGTTAGCTTCAAAACCAAGACGATGAAAGTTTTATTAGGTAGACATTTCCATTGTTATGTTTAACAGAAATATTATCACAAAGCTTGTCTAGAAATATGCAATCATTTCAGGACATCTACAATTTAGTCTTGCACGAAGGTGAGGGTAAACCTAAAGGTTTATTTTCATGTAATGAATACCACCTAGAATAGATTTATAGTCTCTTGGATTAGCTGAACCTTAATGCATATGTCTTGGAAGATCCTTCTGCACAGTTTTTGGAGCCGACAAAGGAAATTAAATTTTTCATTCTTATCAAGTTTAGGTTTGTTTGCAAGTTTGTATTGGAGTGAAGAATTTATGTTTTGATTACGAACAAGCAGGTGCAACAAATTCCATCAGTGGATAGAATACTTGAATGGTTGCATTGGTTGTTTCATTTCACCTAATCAACAATTGTGTAGTAGATTAGAGTAGGTATGATGAATAATATCAATGTCAGGCATCTCTTCCATAATGGGTTTCATTTTTCATTTTCGATTGACAGTGTACAATTCAGTTTTCAGTTTGATTGGATGTCAGTTTGAGGTTTGTAGTTGTTTGTGACTCCATGCCCAATGAAGAAGGCATTGATATATGAATCCATAGATCTATGGTTACTGACACCTCCTACAGAGATGCCTTCCTCATTTTGATCCAATGTTAGCTCCTACCTGTCGCCAGTGATCAAACACAATCAAATGCTATCTTTCAAATTATGGTTAGGGTCTTAGGTTATTTTTTTTATATTTTCAATTCAGTATTCAAATAAACATTTGGTCACTAATTGGTATCCTTGGTCTAATCATGTCATCATTTATTGCCATAAGTCATGGTGCTTGTCCAAGTCATCATTTTGGTCTGAATATCATTCATTTAAAGGTTATAAGGTTCAAAGTTTTAAAAGGTCATGGTTTTCATCGAGTATCATTAGGTGCTAGGATTTTCACTTCACAATAAAGTCATGTCTCCATTTATCTCATTATTAAGGGAGTTATCATAATTAGTGAATAAAGTGTAACTTTTTACGTTGTCAAAGTTTTAAGAGGCAAAATCTTCTTAAAATTGAAATTTTTCACCAAGTATAAAAGGGTAAGATGGGTTACTTTTTTAAACTCATTTGCACTCTTAGTTATCTCAAGAGATCCTTGCCACCATCCTACAAACTCAAAAGGAGAAAATTTTGTGAGAAAAAGAGGGTTTTGTTGCATTTGGGAGAAGTACGACCCTTCTGTGCAGTGCGACCCATGGCGCAGTGCTTCTGAGCAAGGTTGGAAAATTCAGTTTTTGGAGGCCTTCCCATTGGTATTTTCTCGAGTTTGATGGCTCATTGGAAATTAGACACGTGGGGATACTTGAACTAGTTTCCAGAATTCAAAATGGACTCCTAGAAGTTGGCCAAAAACAACCCTAAACTAGCGCAATGCTTCTGCTAAAAATGTTGTTTATTACAGGCTGGCACAACCCATCTATTTCCTAGCACGACCCATCTATTTCTTGGTGAAACCTGTTAGCACTAGATGTCACCTATGGATTACGGTATAGGTAAGCCTAGTACCCATCATTTTTATTTCACAATGAATAAATTTAAGGGTGGTCTAATGGATGCAGTCTTGGGATTATAGCAATTTAACTCAGAAAATCTGGGTTGGCATGCATAAGAAGATGAGGTCTTGATCTAACTTCAGTCAGTAAGTTGTAGTAAAGGGAAAGTAGGGGGAAGAATGGGTGAGTAATTGTAGAGGTATGCTATGAACATTAGGCCTTCCAACAGCCTAAGGAGGAAAATCTCTGAATACAAGATCTTCTTGAACCCAAAACTTCAGGAAACTGAAAACGTCATAACAATATTGCAATCAACCATACATTACAATACAGTCGCAACAACTCTACTGGATCACCCATGCTCAAGTCTTCAATATCAGAAGAAAAAGAGATGATAGGAAAGCCAACTGTCATTGAAAAAGAAGTCTCAAATGGAAACCCATAACCAGAGGCTTCATTCAAACTTTACAATATGGGAGCTTAGCTCAACCATTGACCATAACAAAATATTAAAAATGAGTATTTATACTCAGAGCCACCACCACCACCATGAGTGTGACCTCTCTATTATAATCAAAACTTTGTGTCTGCATCTTCTTCTATCAGTCTGCACTTGCATTCTTCTTTCAGATATGATCTTGTTTGACAACTGAGAGGGGGGGCGTGAATTAGTTGTTACTATGCTTAAACATTTTTTCCCATTTTAAACTATTTACTCAACACATAATGACAATCACCATGATGTTGGGAAATAAGCAATAGAATGTTAAAAATCATCCACACAAGTGAAATATACATAGACAGATATTTATTGAGGAAACCCATAAAGGGTAAAAACCTCTTCTTCTTGATATGCTAAGTAATCTTTACATTTTGTACATTATCATACTTATGAGCTCCAACTCATTTTGAGGATACCACCTCTATCTTGAAAGCTGCAACTTGTTGAGAGAACCAACTCTCTGGTTTCTCTAGAACCCACTTAGAAGGAAGCACCAAATCCCTGAGTGTTCCAACACCAAATAGATGGAAGCACCAACTTCCAGTCACACATGCACCAACCTGTATAATAGAGAATAGTAGTTCTCCCTTGCACCACCCTACCACCTTGGTTTTTTTGGCTGCAACCAAATGGAAGATACAACTCCCTGTGTTCAAGCACCCACTTGAAACTCTAAGGAAAACAACCCTCCCTAGCACCTCCCTGCAACCCTAATTATAAATATTTACTATTGAAACTTATTACAGTGATACAATGTTCATCAATGGACCACCAATATCATCACTATTATGCTACATTGCTCTGCTCTTCCTGCATCAATGTATCTTTTCTCGCATATTTTGAGCTTTTTGATCTTCTGCTATGTCTGTGCATGCACACCTTGACTTTCTCTTCTTCTCTTAGATATGGATATGTGTTCCTCACTTCTTCTACCCTTCACCTACTGCACAACATCTTTATACACGCATGAATCAAACACAATTGCAACACACATATCCTCTTTGTTCTATTTTTTTATATTCTCTATGCACCTTCTTCCCCCTCATACGCAATGCCTCTGAATGATCTTTTCAATGACACTGTTTTTCCCCAACAGGTTCTTTACTGCAGCTCTACCTCACACCCCCATAGCTCCACTACAACGCAACTTCCCTACACTCAATCTGCATTTCTTTCTCACATCGAGACATGTCATGATCATCATGGAAACTCTTCATCTTCTCTGACCGTTCTGTTGCTTGTGAGTTCATCATCAATGCTCATTACCTCAAGACTCTTCGTCCCCTCTGGCAGTCACCCTACAACTCCTCAAATTATCTGGAAGATGCAATCACTTTATTCTGGCAGTTACTGAGAGAACATCTATGCATTCACGTGTTTGGTGCCTTTTCCCTTTCCGAGAAATCACACAATGGGTGCTAGCTCTTCTAGCTAAGCCCCTTCCTTTCACATGATTATCGATGGTGACCAAGTGCTTATTCAAAAGGGTGCTTTGCACTTTCACGTTTCGTGCGTTTTCTGCGAGTCACTCTGACTCTTCCAACTCCCGGTCATGAAATAGAGGCTAGCTACACTAGTTCTTTCCCCTCACGTGACCGCCGACAGTGACCACCAACTGCGCCAATAGGCGCTTCATGACTTCATGTTTCGGGGATTCTGTCATGATTCTCCTTGACTCCTTCAATTCTTGGTATCTGAAATGGAGCCTAGCTGCACTAGCTCCTTCACTTCTCTCCCGCTGTTGTGACCACTAAATGTGACCCGAGGCCAAGCAAGAGAGTGCTTCGCAATTTCATGAATTTGCGGGCCTTTGTCATGACTGATTGACAGTCCACGATCCTAGATGATTCGATGGTCTAGTTCTTAACTTTGAGACTCGAGACTTCATTATTTTTTGTGAGAGATCAACAGTCTAGAACCCTTTGTCATTCGATAGACAATAACTTTTTCGTGGCTTCGCATTTCGGATATTCTGCAGTGAGTTGTCTCCAAAACTCTTGGTACGCGAAACTCTGAAATGGCTTCATATTAGATCAATGGTCAATATTCCTCAGTGATCTGATGACTATCCTCCACTACAGTACTTCAATCTTCAGGACTTTGGGGGAGTGTTGATGGTAAAAATCCCAAAGAAAAACTCCCGGAGTGACATAACTCTTGCGTCACTCGATGACGTGTCATGAGCTGAGTGGCTGCCACATGTCACTCAGATTCTTAATATTCACATACTTGAAATTTCGAATCATATTGACACTTGTACTTGTATGATTGTGCCACGTGTCCAGGCTGACATAGTCTTCCACCTGTCCTTGCTCACGTGGTCTTCCACATTCACCTCCTAGATCTGGTGGCCCAAATTAGTCCTTGATCCAATGGTTTAGATCATATCATGATTCGACGTTTCGCGAGTTTGAAGGTTATATCACTTCCTTCCTTTGACTTTCCAGTCATCAAAATGTTGATCTCTCCCCACATGTCCTCTGGATCAAACAGTCCCCGGGATTTCACATTTCGTGATATCTATAGACTTCTCATTTTCTTCCATGTATCCTCTTTGACGATGGATGGTCCCCCTGCTTTAGAGACTTTGTAAGCCCATTTCACCTTGCACTTAACGATCGTGCATGTTCTTCTAGATCCAATGACGGTCGATCCTCGTGCTTAGATCTGATGCCTCAGATCTGTTCTCCTTCTCTACATGCTCCTCCTATTTGGACTCTAATCTGATGGCCATCGGTAATTTGGGATGGATGATCCAATGATCATTGTTTCTCTTCCTCCTGAGCTTATGCATCCTTCCAAATTGGAAGAATTTATAAGTGATAAAGGTTGTGCGACCATTTCTCATCCTGCGAGTCCTTCTCTTGGTCCTCAGTTGCACTTCTGGAAAGTGTAAGGCGCTATCTCTTCTGAGCTTTGGTCTCTTCTCTAGATTGATCTTCTATGTCTTCACTATTGTTCTTGTGCCATCGACGCTGCACTGTTGATCTTGCCATCAATGAAAAGCACACTTCTTCTTGCAAACATGCCAACAATATCCCCCTTTGGCATTGATGGAAACCCTGAATGGCTGCACTATTCTTCTTAGAGCTCCAACTCTATCATCCATGCATCCACACTTTTTCTCCTTTTCACGGTAGTACGACAACTATTAGATCAAAATCCATGGGTGATTCGTAAACTCATCACCACCAGTATTCAAGGATCCAATAGAGGTGGTTAGTCCCTTTTCTCGATACATCGGGGAACACTACCTACTTTTCATTTCGCACAACAGTCTCCCCCTCAGTGCGAGCCAAGTGTGTATCGAACTCGTGACCTCTAGCTCTGATACCATTTTCACGGTAGTATGACAACCATTAGACCAAACCCCATGAGTGATTGGTAAAATCATCACCACCAGTATTCAAGGATCCATGAGAGGAGGTTAGTCCCTTTTCACGATACACCAGGGAGCACTGCATACTTTTCATTTTGTGCAATAGATCTCAGATCAGTATGGGCTTTGTAGGAGAAATCATTAACAAGGGAAATTTCGACTGACAGTCTGCCTCCACGGCCAACTCTTCCACACTTTCCATTTATGTGGTGAGACAAGGTTTCAACAACCTCCCCCATTTCCATTAACTACTTTCATTGGGATCGAGACAGATCCTGACACCCATGAATGCTCCAGGAGACGTTCATGACTCCTCCAAGTCAAACCCAATGCCTTGAAACCACTTAGAGCCTTTGATGAGACCAAGATGAGTGCTTTCATCCCTTGGCACAACTCCTATCCATCGCTCCCTACAAACTCGAGCCATGACCTTACGCATATCCCATATGAAATTTTGGGATCTTGCATTTCGGGAGTCTTCACTCCCCTTGATTTCAAATATTTCGATGCTCAATCCTGGGAAATGCCCCATATAGATCGACGGTTGGACTCACTTTGGATTTGGCAGCCATGATCATTTCCTTAAATAATGTCAGTCGCTCGCTCCTCAATAGGTGCTTTCCCCCTTTTTATGGCCCTACTTCCATATGAGCATGGGCTCTAATAGTGGTCCCAACTCCCAAGTGCGTCGTGATTTCACGTTTTGCGAACTCACACTGTACTCAATGCTCAAATCTCTGAATCATGAAATCACGATCACTCGGATCGGGTAACACACGTCTCTTTGTATTGAACGACCTAGATCATTTCATCATTTCAGGACCTCAGACCATCGACACTTCTCACCTCAGCCTTTCCGAAAAGACTTTTCTCATGTTGGTCCTGCACGACGTGTTCTTCTGAAATAGATATCCTAGATCATTTTGCGACTTTGCGTTTCGCGAGTCCTCATGAATCTTCCCTTTGAATTCTCCATTCTGGGAGTCAGGGAATCACTAATCTCACTCTGTGTGTCCTTCCCAGGATCAACGACTAGGATGGCCTCGTGATTTCAAAAATCTATCTGACACTATACTTCATGTAATTATGTGATCCCGATCGTCCAATGGTCATCAATCTGATCTTCCTGGTGGATCTCCACCGTTGAAATATGATATTTCTCACTCACTTGATTTGATTCCATATCAGACTGCTCTAAGTGTTTCACTTGTGCTTATGGCTGCGACCTCTGTAAACAAATGATTGGATGACTAGCTGAGGGCTAGGGAATGCAAAAGGATCAGTGACAGAGGCAAGGAGAGAGAAGCGATTAACCTCAGAGAAACCAGAAAGGCTTAGGGCAAACACCACTCAAGAAGACAAAGAAGAGAACTATAAGCTGAATGGAAAAACCTTACGATTGGTTCCAAAAAAGGAGGAGAGACAGGAGAAAATACAGACTTTGGTATAAAACACAAACCCCTAAGGCTTTGATAAGTTTATGTGATAACATTTGGCTCCACAGGGTATGTCATGCTCCCTGCGAGCTGCCAAGAACAAGTATTTCCAGTTCCTTAGATTTGGGTTATGGAGTCTCCTATTAAAAAATAAATAAACATAAAACAAGAATGATATTTACGATGGTAGGAAGCCGACTACGGTTTTAAACAAAAAATGTTTCCAGGAAGTGCCCATTTATAGGGCCACTAAAAACTGTGTTACCCTCCAAATTATGCAACATGTAAGTATTATTTGAAAATGTCTCAGAAATTTTGAAGGGTCCAATCCAAAGGGCTTCAAATTTACCATGATTTCCCTTGTCTTGTCTGGGTGCATCCCATTTGAGTACTAGATCGCCCAGCTGGAAATATTTTTCTCTGCTCTTCTTGTCAAATGACTACTTGATCTTCTATCGATGGTCATGTGACCTATCCAAAATATTTTCTTTGGTTTCCTGTACTTCTTCCGGTTTTAATATTCTCTTGACCACGTCATCAGGTTCTCCCTGGTAGTCTTGGAAGAATTTTTCCACCGGCAAGGCAAGCGGAGAAGGGAAAATGGCCTCAACTCCATACACAAGCTAAAAAGGAGAGGCACCAAGAGACCTCTTTGTTGTCACTCTATTAGCCCACAGAGCAAACTTGAGATTTGAATCCCATGCTTTCTTGTTTTCATCTAACAATCTTTTGATAATATTTATAAGGCTCTTGTTAGAGAATTTTTCCAGTCCATTCCCTTGGGGTTAGTAGGGAGTTGAGTGAATCAATGAAATTCCAAACTGCTCACAAAACTAGATTAATGTCTTAGCCTTGAAGCATGCAGCATTATCGGTGACAATTTTTTTCGGAAAACCAAACCTTGCTATAATATCTTCAAGAAAACCAATGATCACTTTGTGAGAAGCACTCCTTGTGGGGATAAATTCTATCCATTTGGTGAAGTAATCGGTGGCAATCAAGATCCATATATGCTGACCATTCGAAGAAGGATGAATCTCCCCAATAAAGTCTAGGCCCCACTATTGAAAGGGTCATGTATCTGCCACAGGCTTCAATGGTAGAGACTTGAGTTGCTGCTTCCCAGAGAATTTCTGACATTTGATGCAAGCCCTGATTTTTGCACAAACATCAATGAACAAGGTAGGCTAGAAGTACCCAGCCATGAGAATTTTGTAGGCTGTAGTTCTCCAGAGGTGATGTCCCTCACATAGGATGTCATGAAAATTGAACATAATCCTTTGAGCCTCATGTGGTTATAAACATCTCAACAGTACTCCTAGAGGGTCTTCCCAATACAAAACCTGGTCGATAAGGCAATATCTAATCGCTTTTATCTTTAAATCTCTTTCCTTTCTCTTCCCCATCCCATTTGGAGGTTGCAATATTTGCAGAAAATACATAATATCTTTGTACCAAGTACATTCTGCTAATGGAGGGATGTCTTGAGGTCATTTATCAGACACTTTATCCTTCTTATTTTTTGAGTGAGCGTTGATGAAGTTAATCTCCAAAGAATTGCAATTAGACTCATCCAATAGCTTGGCTAATCCATGTCCTTTAACTAGCTTAGTGGGTTTTATTTTCAGATCAAATTCAAGGATTTTGGAAATCCACTTTCTCCTTCTCCCACCTATGTCAGGCTGAATGAGAATGTCCTTCACAGAAGCTGAAGGAACATATGAAATGATTTTTGAATGCAGAACATAGACTCTGAAATCTTTAAGATATTTCACCAAGGCATAGGCCTTCTTCTCCATGATGTCATATCTAACCTCTGCATCTCTTAGCACTTTGCTGAAAAAGGAAATAGGCTTCTCTAGTTGTGCATAATTCTTTTGTAGTAAAACAATGATCGTTGTATCAAATGAAGAAAAGGAAAAAATCAGAAAATATTTGGAATAATTAGGACTGACTAGCACAGGTGCTTCAGTCAATGACTTTTTTATTTTATTGAAGGATTCTCTAGATTTGGAGTTCCATTTTACTTTGTTCCCCTTCCTGAGCATGGATGTGATATGCCTCACCAATTCGGAAAAAATTGAAACAAACCTTCTCAGAAAATTGATTTTTCCCAGGAAGGACTAAACCTCCTTCTTATATCTGGGAAGAGACAAGGTTTGAATGGCTTCCACCCTACTTGAATCAATCCTAACCCCCTCAGCTCATACGATGTGTCCCAGCAATTTTCCTTCATGCATGGAAAATAAAGACTTCTTGGGATTTAGGAAGAGACCAATCCTTCTTCATTTCGAGAAGACCTTTCTTAGATGTGGATGATGTTATTTATCATATTTGGAGAATACTTTTATGTCATCCATATAGATGACCATAAATTTGTCTCTTTATTGAATGTCCATGGCTCATTAGAAGGTTGCTCCTGCATTCATCAATCCAAAGGGAATTTTGGCATACATGAATGTGCCCTAAGGAGTGGTGAAGGTTGTATTTTCTCTGTCTTCAGGCAGGAAAAAGATCTAATTATAGCCAGAAATTCCATCAATCATGGAGATCCTAGATGCGCCTATCACCCTCTGCAACATGTGTTCCATCTTTAGCAAAGGGTAATTGTCCTTCTTAGAGATTCTGTTCATATTCTTGAAATCAACACAGATTCTGATTTCTCCGCTCTTTTTCCTTACCAGAACCAAGTTGGCTACCCATTCAGAATATCTTAGAGGGACAATGATTTGGGCATCTAGTAGCTTCTTTACCTCCCTTTCCATAATAGGTATCACCATAGGATTTATTTGTCTTAATTTTTTCCTAAATGGTTTGGCCTCCTCTTTCAATGGGATCTTATTCTTAATGACGGTTGTGTCATATGTCATGAGGTCTTCATAGGTCCAGGAAAAAAAATCAGAAAATTCTTTTAATAGCTCAGTATACTCAGCTCTTTACTCCCTTGACAGGATTCTTCACAACTTGATGAACTTTGTATCCTCCTATGTACCAATATTGCATTCAGCTACATCAACATCCTTAGTTGGGCCTTTAAACTTGACTTCTACATCATTCCTGTCAAACAATCTTTCTAATGGAACTAGTCCTTTGGGAATGTGGTTGCTAGGCAGCTGAACAATATGGTGATTAACAATTTTATTTAGAAATAAATCAGCGTGAAGGTCATCTTCGGGATCATGATCCTAATCAATGTGTAATGCAGAGAGCTCATCAACAGACTCAAGAAATTTTCTGATCTCAAGATCTTCCTCGAACACCTTCGAATGCTTGATATTGTTAGGTACAGAGGGCCTATATCTTACCTCAACATAATACCTTAGTTTAGGTGGCAGAGGGACTCTAAAATTTCTTCTTGATATAGCCAAAGAGTCAGCCATGACATTCTCTTATCTTGGAATAAATGAAATGTTGAGAGCCGAGAAAAAACTGTCAACCAGATCCCACACCTCATTTCTATATGATCTCAGTCGAGGGTTTTTGTCATAATAAATATTTTTGATCTATTGGAAAATCAACTCATCATCCCAAAACACCTATATCTCTTCAATTTCCATGTCTTTTGCAGCCCTTAATCCCAAAATAAGAGCTTCATATTCTGCCACATTATTGGTAGTTTCAATTTCTAACTTGAATGACAAAGATAAAATTTCTTGAACAGGAGAAACAAGGACCACTCCAACTCCAACACCTTCTCTAGAAGAGGCTCCATTGAAGAACATTTTCCACACAGAGGTAATCATAGGAGAATATTCACATAGGGTAAGGGACTTCTTTCTGATTTCAAGAGGGGATTTGGGAGCATCAATGAGTTGTAACAAGCTGGATCCCAAATCAGCATCAAGGGAAAAAATAGGATGACTGGTGGGTTCTTCTTCATCACTAATGATATAGGCTAACTAAGCTTCTCTATAAATTATTCAATGTTTGCCCCCAAATACAAGAATGGTATCATATGTGAGGTCCATCTGCAATGTTCCTCCAAGACCTTTTATCCATGATCTTGAAAAAAGCATGCCAAACTTAGGAGGAACATCAGCTACCACGATATCCATGACCACACTTTTCATGGGAAACTCGAACAAGGTCACAACCAGATCTTTAATGACCCCAAGACATTCTAATTTCCTGGAATCAAAGGGATACAAGTCATGGTATGTTTTTATGATTTCTAGTCCTAGTTATTCCATGATAGTTTTTGGCATGAGATTATGAGAGGCCCCTAAATCCATCAAATAGTTATGAATTACCTTATCATGTATGTTTAGTGATGTATATAAGGGAGGGGATGAATCATGTCTATCTTATACCATAGGACCTAAGATGACTACTGGCTTTTCATCTTGGAGATTTACTAAGTCTGTGGGATGACAAGATGGCTCAGACTGCAACATCTTAGAGAGGGAATTTTTGAAATCTTCATGCTTGACTAGATCTGAAAGGGGCACAGGGATCCTAATTTTTTGAATTTTGTGCTCAAAGCTAAAAGAGGAAGGGGGTTTCAAAGTTTCTTTCACTTCTTGGATAGGACATTTGGCTACTGGTGAGGGATTCTGGGCTTTCTTTTCTTTGTTGATGTTTGTTGCATCTTTAGCAGACTTCTCTTCTCTGGAAGGCCTATTAGGGACGTCAGACTTCCATTCTTTGCTCTTATACCTAAGGTTGTACTTGTTTGGGCTATCACTGGCATTATCCCCCTTTCTTAGCTCGTTTAATTGGATATCCATGAGAGACTCCTCGTATGTTGATTGAGTTAAGTGAGGAGAAGGAGATGTGTCTTCAAGACAGTGGATTTTTGGGCCAAGGTATTCTTCCTCTCCATCACCATCTACAACAAGGTTGTTTTGAGGAGGGGTCTAAATTTTTTCATCATCCCTATCTCTATTCCGAGGTTCTCTTTGTATAATCTGAGGAGCATTGTTGCTCGACCTCCTGAAGTTGCCTCTGTTATCAACATTTTGAGGATTTTTGTATGTCTACTTCCCCTCTAATTCCAACCTTTCCATTATGGTTGAAAGCAATTTTAGTAACTTGGTTACTTCGTCCGTTTGAGGGGGGGAGGCAGAGGAAATGGAGGTTGAGGCTTTAGATCTTCCCCTTCCTTTGTTTCTTCAGCCTTATTTCTAAGTCGTTCAACTGCCAATACATTAGAATCTATTTCAAGGGATGCATATTGCATATGAACCAAGGAGGTAGCTCTTCTCTCTCTTAATAGGAGGAAAAAGTCAGGGTCAAAAGCACTAGCATAGGTAATTTTGGCAGAGGCTTCTATAGGATTTATCTCAACAGGGATCTTATTGTACATTTTGTTGAATCTTGTGTAGAAGTCAGAGACAGACTCTCCCTTTTTTCTCTATAGGGACCCGAACTCTATGATATAATACATGGATTCCTTTTTATCCCCCCACTGTCTCAAGAAGATATAAAGCCTCAATCCCATCAATGGATCCAGGGGTTAGGGCCCTAAAACCTCTTTCTAGCTTCTCCATCAATACTTTGGACAAAAATCCTCATCCACACATCTTCATTTACTATGACATAGTTATTAGCATAACTATAGAAATCTGCAAGGTGCTCCTCTGTAGTGATATCTCCCTCCCTTGTGAACTTAGGCAGCTGCTTAAGGTAGCCACCGGCTGGGAGGGCATTAAGAGTCTAAGGAAAAATGAGAGGGGCATATTTGGCAGCTACTATCGCATCTATTCTATTTCTAGGGGAATTAGCTCCTGCCATTGGAGTGATAGGTGGAGGAAAACTAGGGGGGGAAGGGGTTTGAACATGGGAGACTATGATGTAGGAGCATCGCTTCACGTCAGCATGCGCCAGCCAACCAACACGTTTCAGTGCACATTCAATGAAGGAGGGAGGCGTGTCCCTCTCATTTTCTTCAAAATTTGAATTTGAATTAAATGATTGTAAGGATGGTAGAGCCAAAACCATGCCTTTGAGCATGTAGTAGTTAGAGTCTCCTTTAATGGATGACAGTAGGATGAGATATATATCTGATTTGGACTAGACAACCATTGATTGTAATTTAATGTAATTAATGAAAGTAGGTAGCTTGGAGGGAAGATCTCGAGGATCCCCTCTCTGTAAAAAGATCTTTGGATCTGATTTCAATTAGTGAAAGTAGAAGAGAGGATATAGAAAATAAAGGAGAGGAAGTCAAGACTCCGTAGCAGTCTGAGCTTAGGAGAGGAAGTCAAGACTCTGTAGCAGTCTGAGCTTACCCAGATTGTAATAGGCATTTAGATTAATAAAAAGAGCAGTTTTTCCTGCACATGAGTCTTTGTGTGTTTATGCAATTGATTTTTTTTTGTGTGTGTTCTTTTCATATGCTCTAGATGGATGTTAGTTTCCATCTATAGGGATAGATAGATTTTCCTACCTATTTGTGACGTTGTTCATTTCAGTCTGATTCTTTATGGCTTCATGCAAGGGGTTGCATGACAGAGTATTGAAGGATTTGTAAGCCAGTGTAAGAGTGAACTTCTAATTTTTGCAGAATTCAGACAAAGACGTGCCAGGAGGGCGCGCCAGAGGAATCATAGGCTCAAGGGAGAAGCGTCAAGGTTTCTGAACACCTTGGAGGTGAGACTATGCAGAGGAGGGCACAAAGAGAGAGAGAGATAAGATAGAATCATTGAAGGTTTTGTAGAATCTCTGCTAGAAGGGCATCGAGCGAGTGCATAGAGTGCATGGGAGAGAACTCTCTTTCAAGTTTTGAGATAAGGGAAGTGTCAAGGGAAGACACTCACAGGGTTACTGAACACCTTGTAGGCTCAACAAGGTGTGCTTGAGAAGGAAGTTGCAGAAGAAGGCACTTCCATCCCTTCAAGGAGAGAAAGGGGAAGATACCATTGAGGTCCGAGCAATTGAAGCTCAAGGAGGAAAAAGACCTATGTAAGGAGTGCACTAGGCCAACACTCAAGTGAAGTGTTGATAGATAGCCATATGAAGGCTCGTCAAGCATAAGGAGTGAGCACAGGAAAAATTTGTTTCAAGTCCGAAGATCAGGAGGTCGAGCATAGGAGTGGGTGCCAAGAGAGGACTTACTCTAAGTCCCAAAGCTCAGGAGGAACAGTGCCTTAGTGCACATAGCTACAAAAAGGAAGGAGCGAAAGTTGAGGAGGAGGAGCATAGCTGCTATTATATCAATTGCAAGATGAATATATGGATCGTTGAATCTACGTCCAGAATCATAGAAATAATGCGAAGGAGAAGAGATATAAACGGACGGTGGAGAGCCTTTGGGAGGAAGAATCAGGACCGTCCATTGTGGAGGATGCATGGAAAATATCCAGAAGAAACCGAGAGTTTGAACACTGGGAGTTGGGAGGTGAAGACTCGACAAGAATCTCGAAATCTAGAAAGCCTGGATTTAATCTAGACCGTTGGTTGATGGGAGAATAGGAGCCATTAGATCACAAAGGAGGAAGACCATTGACCGGGGCCAGAGATTTTAGATTTCGGGTTTCGGGGATTAGAGGAACAAGGATTTCCTAGTAACCGAGAAAGCTGAAATCCGAAGCCCGGAAACACCTTTTGGTGTTAGCGCGTGGTCACAGGAAAGGGTCACGTGGAAGAAGGCAAAGAAGGAGCCAAAGACCGTTATATCTTTTCAGTTTTTCAGGATTCAGAGGAATGAGGCACTTGGTATAGGGATCCCCGGTATCATGAAATGCAATGCGCCCAAAGGATTAGACCTAGGTCACAGGGCAGGGTCATATGGAGAAGGATAGAGGAGATGCTAGCAAGTTCTAGACCCCTTGTCAAGAATCAGACTTTAGGATATTGGGAGATAGAGAGTGAAGGGTGACTCATATATCAGAGCACGATTAAGGTCTGTGATCACGACGACGATCACATGGAGGGGAAAGCTTGTGCTTAGTGCTTAAGTTTTCACACGGTGGGTTTTCAATAAAGAGGACCTATGGATTCGTTCGAAGGGTTCGAGCAAGAGCCCAAAGAGATATTTTGGCTTAGGAAGGAAAATGATCCAGAGACCAGGAGGTCACGGACCCTACTGAGGTAGGGAGTCTGCACCAAGTGGTATCAGAGCCACTTTCTGTCTATAGGCTGTAGGCAGAGGGAGGCAAAGTAAAAAAGAATATACTCTAATACAAACCATCAAGTGGTATCAGAGAAACAATTGTTGTCTGTATATTTCATGAGAAAGAGAAGAGGAAGACATAGTGTTGATGCTCTGTGCGTGGATATCTATTTGCATGTAGGCAACAAACATTCGACAACCAGGTGGGCTGAGCCAAAAGAACCAGTTGTGTTATTGAGGGAAGGATGGATACTGAAGGCCATAAGCGTGGTCAAGATATATGCCACCAACAGAAGGGAAAAACCAAGATGGACAAAGAAATTGCTAAGGTGAGGGAGAGAATGGAGCAGCTTGCATTTTAAATGCAGAAGAATGTGAAATCACATTGGGTATATGAGTGGCCCATGAAGAGGAAGGTAAAATGGCCGATTTAGAATTTGTTGGCCAAAGGATAGAGACAACTATTGAGAATATGGATGAGGTATGTTGAGGGCCTCAGAGACACAGAGGAATTGGTTCACATATGTGATTCAGAAGCTGGGATAAATCTCAGTGATGACAAGGAGAAGAGATCACTGGATGATCTCAGAAACGGCCAAGTGGGCAGTGAGGAACTTCCAATTTGCTAGGTGGGCAATGATATGAGATCATTGGAGGATCTCATAAACTTCCAGGAGGGCATAGACAAAATCCCAATTTTCCAGGAGGGTAAGGGAGAGAATATGAGCTCGGGGAGAGAATATGAGCCACCGTGAGTTTGATCACCGGGAGTTTGGAGGTGAAGACTCCGCAAGAATATTGAAAGATGGAAAGCCATGATTTAATCTAGACCATTCTTTGATGAGAGAATAGGATCCGTCATATCACAAAGGACGAAGACCATTGACCAAGGCCAAGGATTTCAAATTTTGAGTTTCAGGGATTGGCGGAACAAGGATTTCCTTGTAACCAGAAAAGCCGAAAGACGAAACCTGGTAACACCTTTTGGTGTTATCGAGTGGTCATAGGAAAGGGTCATGTGGATGAAGGAAAATAAGGAGCCAAAGACCGTTATCTCTTTTCCAGTTTTTGGGATTCAGAGGAATGAGGTGCTTGGTATTGGGATCCCCGGTATCATGAAATGTGACATTCCCAAAGGATTGGCCCTAGGTCACAGGACAGGGTCATATGGACAAGGATAGGGGAGATGCTAGCAAGTGCTAGACCCCTTGTCTAGAATCATACTTTAGGATACCGTTAGATAGAGAGTGAAGGGTGACTCATATATCAGAGCCCGATTAAGGCCTGTTATCACGACGACGATCACATGCAGGGGAAAGCTTGTGCTTAGTGCTTAAGTTTGCACATGGCAGGTTTTCAATAAATAGGACATGTGGATTCGTTCAAAGGGTTTGAGAAGGAGACCAAAGAGATATTTCGGCTCAGGAAGGAGAATGATCTAGATACCAGGAGGTCATGGACCCTACTGAGGTAGGGAGTCTGCACCAAACTAGAACTAAGATTCCAGGAGGAAAGGGAAACAAAGGATTTGGAGAAAAGGATATAGGGCTAGAGGGGACACGGGTTTCCCTTTCTTCAAACACAGTAACTCTAATAGGAGGAGGATTAATAAAACCTGGAGTGAGAAAATCTTCTGAAGTCTAGGGTCTAAACCAAGGTACAACCTCATGGGAAATAGGAGTGAGAAATATTTCTCCTTCCAATCCAAAATGAGGAGCAGAAAAATCAACAGGAACACTCCCAAACTTTAAACTTCGGGAAACTCCAACAGTTGGTATAATAGGAAAACAAGAAGAATATATCGGAGTTTCTACAAGAGGATAATGGAAATCATCAGAAATACTTGGTTCAACAATAGAACTACCTTATCGAAGGGCCCTTCCCTTTCTGATAATTTTATCTGGGTTAGCTTCAAGTACTGCTAGAGGCAGTTGTGGAGTAGACCTTGTGTGTTTTCCTCTAGAAGCCACACTTGAACCAGTGCAGTCACCACTGGATTACCCTCAATGGATTTGCTAGGTGCATAGTTGCAATATTGTTGTACTAAGTTCTGATGCACCTTCAGAACAAGTAAGATTTGTCCTTCAATCCCATGGAAAATATTCAATCCATCCCCAACGATGGCGCCAAAAATGTTAGCACTAGATATCACCTATGGATTGCGGCAGAGGTAAGCCCAGTACCCATCATTTTTATGTCACAATGAATAAATTTAAGGGTGGTCTAATGGATGTAGTCTCGGGATTACAGTGCTTTAACTTAGAAAAAATGGGCTGACATGCATAAGAAGATGAGGTCTTGATCTAACTTCGGTCAGTACGTTGTAATAAAGGTTGAGTAGGGGGAAGAGTCAATGAGGAAATGGACATCGGGTCTTCCAACAACCTAAGGAGGAAAATATCTAAATACAAGATCTTCTTGAACCCAAAACTTTAGGAAACAAAAAACGTCATAACAATATTGCAATCAAACATACATTACAATACAGTCACAACAACTCGAATGGATCACCCATGCCCGAGTCTTCAATATCAGAAGAAAAAGAGATGATAGGAAAGTTGATTGTCATTAAACAAGAAGTCTCAAATGGCAACCCATAACTAGAGAACTAGAGGCTTCATTAAAACTTTACAATACGGGAGCTTAGATCAACCATCAACCATAACAAAATATCAAAACTAAGTATTTATAATCAGAGCCACCACCACCACCAGGAGTGTGACTTGGCTACTATAATCAAATCTTTGTGTTTGCATCTTCTTATGTCAGTATCCACTTGCATTCTTCTCTCAGACACGATCTTAGATCAGTATGGGATTTGCAGGAGAAATCATTGACAGGGGAACTTTTGGCTATCAGTTTGCCTCCACGGTCAGCTCTTCCATGCTTACCATTTATGGGGTGAGATGAGGTTTCAAAAAATTCCCCCATTTCCATTAACTACTTTCACTGGGATCGAGACCGATCCTGACACCCATGAATTTTCCAGGAGATGCTCACGAATCCTCTAATTCAAACCCAGTTCTTTGAAACCATGCATATCCTTTGATGAGACCAAGATGAATGATTTTGGCCCTTGATGTAGCTCCTATCCATTTCTCCCCATGACCTCGTCCCATGACCTTACACATATCCCATATGAAATTTTGGTATCTCTCATTTCGAGAGTCTTCACTCCCCTTGATTATGAATATTCCGATGCTCGATCCCATGAAACGTCCCATCTAGATCAATGGTTGGACTCACTTTGGATTTGACGACCACAATCATTTCCTTAAACAATCTCAGTCGCCCGCTGCTCGATACATGATTTCCCCCTTTTTATGGCCTTACTTACATATGACCACGGGCTATGATCGTGGGCCCAAATCCCAGGCACGTCATGATTTCACGTTTCGCGAACTCATGTTGTGCTCCATGCCCAAATATATGGGTCATTAAATCATGATCGCTCAGATCAGGTAACACACGTCTCTTTTCATAAAACGGCCCAGATCATTTTGGCATTTCAGGACCTTGGACCATTGGCACTTCTCACCTTAGCCTTTTCCAAAAGACTTTTCTCATGCTAATCCTGCGCCATGTGTCCTTGTGAAATAGACAACCCAGATCATTTTGGGACTTCGCGTTTCGCAAGTCCTCATGACTCTGCCCTTTGACTTCTCCATTATGCGAGTCAAAAAACTGCTAATATTGCGTCCTCTATCCTTCCCAGGATCAAAGGATAGTATGGATTCATGATTTCAGAACTCTATCTGATGCTATACTTCGTGTAACTCTATGATCCCGATCACCCAATGGTCTTTGATCCAATATGCATGGTGGATCTCTACCGTTGAAAGTTGATCTTGCTCATTCACTTGATTTGAGTCCATATCAGACCGCTCTAAGTGTTTCACTTGTGGTTATGGCTTCGGCCTCTATAAAAAAATACTTAGATGACTCACTGAGGGATAGGGAATGCAAAAGGATCAATGATAGAGGCAAGGAGAGAGAAGCGATTGACCTCAGAGAAAACATAAAGGATTAGGGCCGACACCTCTCAGGCAGACAAATAAGAAAACTATAATTTGAAAGGACAAACCTTACAATTGGTTCTGCAAAAGGAGGGGAGACAAGAAAAAATACAGACTTAGGTAGAAACCACAAACCCCTGAGGCTTTGACAAGTTTATGTGATAACACAACCCATCTGGCATGACATCTTTTGGAGCAATGATCAAGAAAATATGGTGGAAAATTTGATATTTTATGATCTATTAAGTATATTTTAGGTTTCTTAGTTGGTTTTTGCCTCTCTTTATGAGGAAATTTGTAATTAATGAGTGAGATATGCTCTCCTAAACTCTTGTCTAAATTGTGGAAATTGTTTCAACCATCCTAATCTTTAGGTGATGACTCATCAAATGCATTTATGATGGGTTTTGGATAAAATTCTGACCTGATGAGGTGTCATATTTTGTATTTTCCATATATACATTGGCTGAAGTCATTAGAAAGGGGGGGAACATCAAAGTTTGGGACTCTAGCAGCTTGTACTTCATTGTTTTAATGAAATCAAAGGAATCAATTGCAGCTATATTATAGGAATTCTTGTGCAGTGAGTTTTTGATATTGTATTCTTTGATTTATGGTTTTATATGATTGTTATATATGTCATCTTTCCATATTCTCTTTCATCATTGATTTTCCATAAGTTTGATGAGCAAAATTCTTGTTTAAGCTCCATTTTGTCTAGAAATATCATTTCTTGTATTTTTTCTTCTAGATTGGTGAACTCGTGGTTGACATGTGCACTAGGATATCTCTGCGTATTCACACCCTCCACTACGTTGACTAAAAACCAAACCTATCACTAATTTGTTGCTACCTTGCTCCTATTTCTAGTTGTGGTGTAACCCTTTGATACTTTCATACCTAGCTGTAGTAACTCTTTCTCTGAGCCAACATCATACTATCAAACTTTCAAACACTAAGAATTAAGACCTAGCCTAAAATGATTTTCACTCCAGTCAGATTGTTGACTCTGATTATTGAGAGAGCCCTCTCTAGTTTGGTAGGGCTAGATACCAAATCAAAATATTGGTTTGTGGTTACCTCTATCGGTTTCCTACTCTGCCTTGGGAGAACTGGTGGAGTCATAACAGGTGTTTAAGAAAAATTTGAATGTAGAAGTAAAAGTGGATAAATAAAAATCTTTGATACCACATGAAATAAAATAAAATGCAAGAGAAATAAAATAATATGAGAACATAGAAACAACACATAAATAATGCATGTGATTTATCTTGGAAAACCCAAACCAAGTCAAACCAACCAATAGACCTATTGGTTCCTTGTCCAGATTAGCCCAAGTCGCCCAAGAGATCCTTAAATTATCAAATCTCGGCACATTAAAATGGAGTATCGCCATCCTTTTAAAGGTTTCATTGCATACAATCCATAGTCTCAAAGACCACGGGTCACGAATACCATGTGCCTGAAACCACCATTGTTTACCTAACAACTTTGAATATTTCAAGGAGTCAAGTTTAACCTAACATTCCCCCCTTTAAAATTGAGTTGGGTTTCCCAATACCATGTGCTTGAAACCACCAATGTTTACCTCACAAATTTGACTCTTTCATGGAGTCAAGTTTAACCTAACATTCCCCCGTTTAAACTTGACTTGGGGTTTCCCATGACCAAATCAGGCCAAACTGGCTAAGTGAGTCTACACTGCTCAACTCCAGGACCTATGCTCCATCAAATTTTATAACCAGGGTATTTTGTAATCCTTCATGCTCCCCCCTATCGCCTAGGTATACATCTATACTTTACCAATAATTTTCTATGGGTATAGATGCCTAACCAGGTCTTATAGTCGTATGCCCATTTACATGCACTAAATATTTTCAATTCCATAATAAAAAAGCTCCCATTGTTGTTATCTTGGAACTTATGTCACCATCCTATTTCCTTTCCATTGCTCATCTTCGTTCCACCTGAGCATTGGTGAAAATAAAATCCAAACCCTAATTACACAGTAGGTCATTTTGGATCATCATCTAGACACACTTCCACTCCTCCCAGGAAAATACTGGCACTATCATCTCCAAAAATGGTTCCATCATGAAATACAATGATCTATGGATTTTCCTTTGGCACCACAACCATAGTTGTCATTACATCCTATACTACCTTTAACCTTTTCCAACTTTTTCATTTTTTCATGGAATAGTCCCCCAGGAAAGCCGACAATTCACTTATCCTCGTTGGATTTATTTTGTTTAAATCCTACCTCTGTACTCCAAAAGATGTGTCATGGGTCCATATTTTTTCATCATCAAACCAATCTCATGAGAAAGTGCAGGTTTTACTTTCTCTGATACCACATGAAATCTTTGATGCCATGTGAAAGAAAATAAATTGCGAGAGAAATAAAAGAATACGAGAAAATAACAACAAAACATAAATTATGCATGAGATTTATCCTAGAAAACCGAAACCAGGAAAAACCATCCAATATATCTATTGGTTCCTTGACCAAATCATTCCACGTGAGCCTTCACCTCTCAACTCATTGGCACATTTCAATGAAGTATCATCGGTAATTTAAAGGCTTTAATTACATGCAATCGAAGGGAACTAAAACCATAAGTCACCAATACCATGTTCTCGAAACCACCATTGTTTACCTAAAAACTTTGACTCTTTCACGGATTTAAGTTTAACCTAACAATTTTTTATATTGTTTTGATTTAATTTTACATTTTGGTACTGTTACACACCTAAGTGTCTAACTATTAAATGTCTCACTTAAGTGTCGTGAGTGTCAAACTACTAAATTTCGCACTTAAGTGTCGTAAGTGTCGCAAGTGTCACAATTGTTATACACCTATTTTCACCACCAAATGTCACAGCTAAGTGTTGAACTTAAGTGTCAAACTTTACCAAGTGTCGTAATTTTTTCACCATGATAAAATGCATGTAATAATCCCTAGACAAGTTGGAAGGGGCCTATTAGTTGGAGGTCGAAATACTACCTTTTTCTTTTATATTTTGGCCTTGTTTGAGCTTCATAACCCCCTTGCCCATATACAAGGAGGGATAAACCATGATCATCCCTCTCCAAGAGTGTGTTAGGGAGTGATAATCCATTGTTCATCACCCTATGCATAGTTATGTGGGGGCGATGAAGTAGTTGTTGTTGACACCCAAAAGCGCAACATGAAATACCTTCCTACAAATGAGTTACAATGCATTATTACTTATAAATATATTAATAATAATAAATAGGTAGGATCCCTTTAGAAAAATAATAATGAAAATAAGTGATTCCTCTTGTTAAAATTTTCAAGCTACGCTCATGGTACATTGCAGGAAGAAGTTCACAGTCTGAAAATAAAAGGGGGAAGATCCCAACCTGGTTATGTTTTCAATCAAGGGATAGTATGTCATGACTTTCTTTTAATGAAGAAATGTTTACACTTTTATTTACACTCTATAAACCTAAACTTTGATATGTTTCAACCTTGAGTTCAAGTTGCATGCAAGCAAATGCGACTTTGGTGGCATGCATGAATGTTAGTTGTCATATGGTATATTGAATCTACATCAAGAAGGTATATGGGATATATGTTTATGTGGTGCAAAGTATATGGGATATTTTTTGGATTGTTGTATGTTAGTTTATGGTTGATATTGGGAGCCTGACCTTTGGTGTTCATAATTTAATGTGGCAATGGTTAATGAATGGTTGATGTTGTATGAAAGTATTTGAAGGCTAAGTGCACCCCACCACGTAGTGGTTGATGGAATTCAATGTCGAGGTTGGGAAGCGATATGCATTTACTGCACATCATTCTTAACCTACCTTGATGCTACCACCTTACCATTCCCACTCATTTTTGGAAGCTCTGGTTGGCAAATTCTCCATCGTGCCCAACCCTCGGTGAAGGAGTAACGATGTTATGTGGTTTCCTAGCATTCTTCTTATAGGTATCTGGATTTTTCCTATTCATTCATGAATACCATAGCTCTTCTTAAAATAAAATCATCGTGTTGGCTCTTAGATTTCACTTGCAGGGTGTGTTTGTTAAACCAAAGATTTTTTTTTAAAATTGTGAATTAGTTGTGAGCTCTCTGTGTCGAATATATCACATTTTTATTTGGGTTTTGTTTCCTTCCTGGTATTTATGGAGTTTAGAACCATAAATGTTTTGGGGCACTTGTTTTTCTAATGTATTCTTGTTGGGGCCTGAAGAAGACATCAACATTACTTGGTGTTATTGTTAACAACAGTTTGAGGAATGAATGTAGTCGATTTACTCCGATATAATGTTTTTTTTTATTCAAAAGAAAAAGGAAATAGGATTAAATTCCCTACTATTCTTACTCAGGTTTTGAAGTGTTAGCGTATTGTTGCCACCACATTTGTGAAATTATGGATGGGGTTTTTGGCTTAAGTGTGCTTTGTTCCTCCACCAACTTGGTTTGGAAGATATAAGGGTTGTGTTCTCCATGTTATTATCACAACTGTTGTAAAATATAATAAGAGATTATCCATTGTATTTTGATTCCATATTGTATTTACTAGACTTTATCTTCCTAGGAAGAGTGATCATGATCATTCTTGCTTTCTTGGGATTTTTCTCGACCTTATTCCTCAACCCTCATGCCTTTTTGTTTTTCTTGGTTCCTCCACTGATTCAAGGGGTTTGATTATTGGGTTCAGACCGTGGTTCCAAAATGTTTGGTTTTCCAAACCAAATATTGAAAAGTAAGTGAGCGAACTTAACAAAACCATGGCTTCACTTGTTATCTATCTCAAACGAAATTGATTGAATTTTAAAATTAAAATTTGTTTGAGAAACTGTCATAGCAAGGCTCATATTGGGGTTTCAAACCTAAGTTGATTTCGCAAGAAATTTGTTTTGGAGTTATAACAAGATTTAAAATAAAAGTTAATAGTTCTTATAGTTCCTTCTGCATATGATTTATAGTAAAAATATGATTTATTGATTTGATCTAATTGATAAAGAAAACAGTTTCAGGATATGATCGATTTCTTTGATTTCTTTTTATAACTAGAAGATTCGAAATTTCCATATTCATAGGTCTTGTATATTGAGATTTAGAGAGAGAGAGAGAGAGAGAGAGAGAGAGAGAGAGAGAGAGAGAGAGAGAGATGGATATAACACAAAAAAAAATTGGTGAATGGGGTAACGGATTGTTATCATCTTCATATGGAAATAATTGGAAAAATAAATAGTGGATATCAAAATGGTTTTCAACAAATGATGGTAGTGTTGATTTTAATATTAAAGAATCATATTTCATGTAATAGAACAATAACCATCTCGTTCTCGTTCATAATTTCATTTTTTTCTCATTGTATGCCCCTCGTTTTCCAAAGAACATTTAAATTATGTCCTATTCTATTATAATGAATTAAAAGGATGGAAAAGGATTGGATGACGACTCAAATTGGAAATTATGATATGGAGACATTGTTTTTATGAGAATAAGGTTCTTCATTTTGCTTGAACAATATCCATTTATTCAATCCCATCCATACTATCATTTTTCATTTATTACAAAGCCCTTTTCTTCCCGATGACCCTATAACTCCTTACTCCAATGCAATTGTTATTAAATTGGAAATGTGATGGATTGTATCAATGGATGGATTGCATATGCTTTTGTTGTGAATTATAGAGCCAACATTTTGATTTTATTCAGGTAGAGTGTTAATGAATGGATAATTAAAAAAATTTCATATTTGTATTTGAACCTTGTTTTAGCATGATTTTTTTCAGCAATGGAAGAGCTTCCAACATAGGCATAGGTAATAATTGGAAAATGGGCCATAGAAGGCCACATTTCTCAATTCATTTTGACATTGATCCATAAGAATTAAATCATCTTTTCCAAGATGGATTTTTTTATTTATTTGGCCAAGGGATTTTTCAACTGAGACATAAGAGACCTCCTTTTTTCAGCCTCATCAAAACTTCTTTGGTGTTTGTGTCCCACCTCATGTCTCTATGCATCCAGAGACACCCGTCAATGATCGATGGAAGGAAGTTTTCCATAAACCCATTTTACATAATCATGGTTGGAATATAGAATCATTATTGTTTCCTCCTCCTCCACCATCGTTAAATAAAAATTCCCAAATTGACCATGTTGTTTCACTAGTCCAATCTTCTCATCCAAGCAAGAGGCTCAACACTACCATTCTCGAGCCATAAATGGATAAAGGAAAAAGGGTGGCCAATCCCTCCAAGTCCTTCAAATATTCCTCTAAATTAGTGACCTCTCATTCACAACATAAATATAGTTGTTCCCATGTCATCAATGATATCCATCTATAAGGATCCAATCAACTTAAGGCTATTGTAAAAGACAAATCAGCTAAAGAGTCAAAAGAAGAAGGCAACAGTGAAAAGAGGTAGACTACCTCTCACAGTAAATATGGGTTTTAATGTTATTTTTTGTGGTAGGAGGACAAAATATTTTTGGACAACAAAGATACATTTATACTGATTTCTTTTGGACAACATGGATATAATTCTATTTTTGGGGAAACACCCATATTTTAATTTTGAAAACTAAAATATTTGGCTATTTATATGAGGATAGAAGTTACAAGGCCAATGTTCGAGCATATTTTTGGGGTGTTATATTTTATATTATGTTGATAATTAAAGTGATGAGAAATGGAGTAACAAGGAGGGAATATATTTAGTTTAAATTTAAACAAGAAAAGTTAGGGGTCCCACCTATTTAGTTATTATTTAAAAATACCCTTATTTATTTATTATTATTTAATTGTCTCAACTTATTGGTTAAGCTAAGTAAATATTAACAAACGAAAGGTAGTTGAACTACCATAACTTGTTGGAGAAGAATACAATCTCAATCCAGATTCCAATGAAGAGACAAAAGGGGGAGAATAGAGATAAGAAGGAAAAATTATGATATAAGGTCTGCCCTATACTTGTGAGATTATTATTTTCTTCATTTATTCTAAGTTTACTAGAAAGCTAAACCATATTGATGACAACAAGGTTGTATTGAAGGTAGAGAGATTCAAAATTGAATCATATCTTTCAACAACTTGCTTCTAAAGGTGTAACATCTATCTCAGGCAGTTTGTGTATTCTTGTTTGTTTGTGTATTAAATTTCACAACTAATAAACAATATTTTGCAAAGGCAAGTGAAAACACTTTTATGGCAAGCTGATCCATATTTTTAGCTTCAATTTTTTTTTTTTCAGAGTCTTTTTGTATTGTTCCCATCGGAGACTTTTAAATCTGACTTTGGTCCCCACCCTCGCAGGGGTTTGTAAAGAGAGTTTTTTCTTTATATCTTAGAATGAAATTAATATAAAGAAATCAGATTGTTGATTTTGTCTCACATGTGTATTTTAAATGATATTTTTCGTATTCTTTTTATTCTTTTCTCTTTATACATGTACACACTTATGTATATTTTCACTTTCTTCTTTTTGCATAGTTACATATAATAAATAAAATCATCCTTGGTCTCTTGAATAAATTACTTGTGGATCAAGTGATTGTTTTGATTTTAGGGCTATAAACTCTCAGTAACATTTCCAACTATATTTCCTTAGCCTAGAAAGATCCGAAAATGTTTGAGTGAGGTTCTTCATACTTTTTCCGAAACATTTATTTGGCTATCATACTAGGGAGATCCTTCCATATCTCTCTGGTTGTTGTACTATTGTTGTATTTTATTTTGTGTTTTGTCTAATTACACTTCGATTGATGTTTCCATGACAATACCCATTGTGAGAACCAAATATTGGAAACAATATTGATGACCAGACCAACATTGCCTTGAATTTATTTAATATTATTTTAGCAATTGCTAGTACTCCTGCTGAACTTTATCGCTCTTGGAAAGTAATTGACATGGACATAAATATACGTGAACATTGGGAATCTAGGCAAAGGCATCCCATAAATCAACAATAACCTTTTATAATAATATCTTACATGTTTAATCTTTTATTTCATGTCCTTTAATTCTCGTAATTTTCGAAGAAGGAGAGGATTGTCCCTTGATGTTACTCCTATTTCTGAAATAGGAAGGAGGGAAATTGTCTTACCAACACAACAAAGTGCTCTTAGGAGAACCCTATCTGATTCTTCCATTTCATCTTCATCACCCATACTTATCACTTTCAGCATGACGTCTTCAGGTAGTGGTATTGGTATTGGAGGTTCTTCCTCCTCTCAACCTTCTGCTTCATCCGTAATTGGAAGTATCTATAGTCATAAAATTCCTACTCAATCCACTACCAATCCTACTAAGGTCATTAATAAATATGGACTTTTCCAATTTGAGGAAGATGCCACAACCACTCTGTGGCACGTGTCTTCTCCCTTGAATCTTGCATCAAGAACTCAACCATTACCGAAATTCAAGGATCATTTACCTAGGTTCTCAGGGAATGGTATCGTTACTACAAATGAACACCTGGTAGCATTTTATAATGCTTTTAATAACATAGGGGCTAATGATAATGACACTTGCATGTGTTTGTTTGTCAATTCTCTCAAAGGGAAAGTTGCAACAGATGATTTTGACCTCCCACCCAAAATCCTTTCAACATGGGAACAATTGGTTTATTGGTTCAAATCCACTTATGGGCAGCCGAAGAGTCGAGCTGATCAATTAAGAGAATACAACAATATTACTTATAATGATGGTAAAACCATTAAATATTTTAACCCTTTTTCACCAAGTTCTATAATCAAATCCCTGAACTGATTTGTCCTCAAAATCAAGCTTCTTTCATACATTATTATAATGCAATACCTGTTGGATTACTGAGAGGGGGAGTGAATCAGTAATAGCATAATTATAATCCTTTTTCTTCAAATGTTATAACAATGTAGAATTATTATCCAATAATGAGCAGTAAGAAATAAACAATCACACACATACACAGTACACCAGTGTTTTACATGGAAACCCAAATCGGGATAAAAACACGGAATGCTTTTTCTTATATGTATTGAAGAATTACATTCATTGGAAGCACCAACTTCCTTTGTTTTCCAGCTACAACTGGAAGGAGGATCCAACCCCCTAGTTTCTCAGGTTACAACCTGAGGGAAGTTCCATCTCCCCAATTCTCTGGCTACAACTAGAAGGAGGCTACAACCCCCTATGTTCTCTAGTTACAACCAGAAGGTGGCCACAACCACCTGTCCTTGCCCTGTCCTACCACCCTGAAGTAGAAGTAGAATGATTGAACCACTGTCACACTATCACTATGAGATATACCATTTTAAACCTATACCAATAAATCTGTACCATGCATCAACCATGCATCAACCTGTACCTCGACCTGTAATCAACATGTACCATAAACAAGTGCATTAACCATGCACCAAATTGTACCAAACAATCTATAATCAACTTGTACCATAAAAAAGTGCATCCAACCATGTACCAAGTATGTACCAATAATGTGTCAACTACTCATCAATATGTACCAACATCATCAAATATACACCTCATGTATGTGCCAACTCATCAACTACTTGTCTCAACCATGTACTCAACATGTACCTCAACCAAAATCCCTCATCAATTTCATCATTGAAATATGATTTGTAGCTTTGTAATATACATGGTGTATATGATCACATTCCTACAAACCTTCGTTAACTTTAACAACAAGAGACTATCATTTTCATCAAACTTTTCTTTAGTCTCACATGCCTAGTTTTGGATTAGTCAACAACCCTAACTTGAAGTAATCATAACTTTGAACCTGTAATGTATAAAGATATGAAAATGATACACCATGTTATTCATTTTGTTTTATGTAATTACTCCAGGTGTCACTACTTGGAACTTCTCAAAAAAGGATTTATAGAAAAAATGGCATACCTTTATGAATTCTGGCTTATTCTAGAGAGCAACCTTGTAGAGAGTGCCCCGCACGAAATATTCATTTAATTGATCTAAAAATGTTACAAAAAATACTAAATACTGTACCCTAACCAACACATTTTGTCTCACTGAATGTGGATCTATTAAGAAGAAGTTATGACATTTTTACTCGAAACACTTGTTTTTGACTAGTTTCATGACTAGCCACAAACCCTATTTTCCACGGACTGTAACTCCCAAAATACAACGATCCACAAGCTGAATTTTTTACCACAGATACTTGGGTATGTTTTCGAAATGGCCTAGCAATTTAACAATCTGAATCATTATAGAAAATAATTTATAGCGAAAATGGTGAGATGACCTGTAAATAACATACCTTAGAAAGCACCATCAAAAGAATTTATCCTTCCTTGCATTTTGGCCTTCTTTTATTCACCTTCTGTCATAAATTCAGCTTAGATATCCTTGGTTACCTCAGAAACCTATATATATTTAATATTCTCAAGTGTAATTAAAATGAGAGAGCCTTGCCTCTTATTTATACTCTCCAAGTAGCTTCCTTAAAAACAGTTTCTAGGTCACTTGGCCCACTTTCCTTATTTTATGGTTAACCCACTTCTATTTTATCCATTAAATTTATTATTGAAATGATTAATTTTGTATTCACTTTGAATTATAATACACTCATCACTTCACTTTATTATTTACATTTTAAAATCTCTTAAACCACTTTGACTACTTTGACCATTTGGGGCTTCTAGATGACATATGAGGGTCATCTGTAATGTCCCCCACCTCTTAGAGAGGTGATGAGGAGACTCAGTGGCCTGGGCACCCCCAATAGGTCATAGTTTCACACTGAAGGGGGGAAAGTCAAGAAGTTAAAAGTTATATTTTTAAGTTGACTTAAGAAAGGAAAAGGATAAAGGAGTAAAAGATAACTCAACAAAAGAATAGAAGATTAACCCTGGGAGTTAACCTAACTCAACAGAGAATTAGAAGGAAAAGTATAAGTAAGAGGCTGGGGTGCACCTATTACTCATTCTGGTTTTGGATTAGCATTTTCTATTGCTCTTGAGCATTCAGTTTGGGGGTTTTGATGTACAAAGCCTTGTGAGCAACTCAGTGGTGAAATATCCACTCACCTTGTTCCGCAGCTTGGTCTTAGGGATGAAAGACTCCTCCACACCATTCTAGTCTCAACCCATCTCCATATAGCACTTCAGAAGGTAGCAAGTCATACTGTTCTTCTGTTTCCAGCAAGGGCGCACCATAATCTGGAGGGAGGTTCGATCCAGCTTATCCTGAGGGCCTGGGTCCATTCCGACAGTTGGGTTTTGTTTGCAGGAGCAGGACCATCATTTTGAGGGATTTTCTGAAGGGTTATCATCATTCTACATTTCTCTGCAGATTGGGACGTCTTGGAGCCATAGGGGACGTCCTGTAATTCAGTAAAACTCAGATCTAGGGAGATTTGCTTGAGATATGAGTACGAAACTTCTCCCACGGGATTCTCATAGCCTGATCTATATTCTTGGAGAGTTTCAGAGCATTTGGAGGCCTCCTTCATCAGGGTCAAACTAGCTAGGGTTTCAGTCATCCAGTGGGGCACCCCATTCAGTGGGAAATTCAGATCTACGGGGTTTGAGATTGGATTTGGGAATTTGGACATCTGGGTTGTCCTTACAGTTGCCCGATCTATCATTTGGCATATTTCTCGGGATGATTGGACACTTTTGGTAGCAGGGCAGAATTATTGAGGGCTTCAACATTCTAGCAGGATGTGGCACTTTC
>ML804400.1:211054-230582 GCA_009831015.1 Picea engelmannii
CATTTGAAAAATGTTTCTTAGCGCGAAAGTAAGTACTCTCCGTATCGTGCCACGTGCGAACTGTCTGTCGAGCTTTTCGCACCTCGTTACTTTCCACAGCATTTCGAACTGATGAAACAACGCCCTTAGCTGCTGAAAGCTATCACTTTCCACAGCGCACAATGGGCCCTTTAACATGATGTTAGCTGTTGAAAGTAAACAGTCACATTTTCGAAATATAAGACTTTATGGATCGAATATTTCCTAAGACACACCAAAACCAAAATTTTTCTCAACTGTAAAAACTCAAAAATGACTTGAAGATACTACTGAAAGCTATGATATCCACCCAAAACTCGGCCGAAAGGACGGTTTCATTTTGGGAGTTAACACCTTCCATGCATTTAGGCCTTCTTTTCTTCACCTTCCCTTAGACATTCGACTTATATATTATTGGTTACCTAAAACACCTATATATATTCAATATTCTCAATTGTATTTAAAATGAGAGAGCCTTGCCTCTTATTTATACTCTCCAAGTAGCTTCCTTAAAAACATCTTCAAGGTCACTTGGCCCACTTTCCTTATTTTAGGGTTAACCCACTTCTAATTTCTCCATTAAATTTATTATTGAAATAATTTATTTTGTATTAAATTTGAATTATAATACAATCATCACTTCACTTTATTATTTACCTTTTAAAATCTCTTAAACCACTTTGACTACTTTGACCTTTTGGGGCTTCTAGATGACACATGAGGGTCCTCCAACTTTGTAAGGCCATAACTCTCAAACTGTGAGGAGTTATGTGACATTCCACATACCACCAGAAATGGAATGACATGTACTATCCATATAGAATAGTTTTACCTTAAAATATAGCAAAAATCATACTATTATCCATCAAACAAACTTGGGTCCATTACCCAAACCTGGGTTCTCCAAATTCACATGGTCGTAACTCTCTAACCATGAGTTATGTGACGTTATACATACCACCAGAAATGGAATGACAAGAAATATCCATATATGATATTTTCCCTGAGAAATTCACTGTCCTTCATCTCATTATTCCACAATTAAGCACGACTTCTCTTACTCCGCAAAGCGTCTTCCCATGAGGGCTTTCACCATAAGGAAACCACTTTGGAGTTCATCCATATTTACTTCTTATCAACCATGAGAAAACAATAATGAGTCATATTTACATCAAACAATATTGGGTCCATTACCCAAACCTTTGTGCTATGGGTCTTTCTTCAAGGGTTGACATCAATGACAACCAACCTTAATCAACAATACCTTCTCCTTATTGTCATATACTTGAGGAAAAGGATATTGACAATCTCAATTACGCCATTCAAGATTGCCTAGAGTATGAAGATAAAATTGAAAGAATGAGTATTCATAAGGGAGACCTTGTTAAGAAAACATTGTATATGATTATAAAACTCATGCAAGATATGAATAATACGATGATATCCTATGAATGAAAAGGAATTTCTTCTTCCTCTTCTCCGGTGACTTCTTCTCAAGTTCCTTTTAGAAATACTAATGAAAGAACTTTTCAGCCAAAGGCCGTACTGACTCTCACTTGGTGTCACTTTTGTGAATAAAATCATGATGAGAATACCTACGAAGTTAAAAGAAATTCTAGAGATAATATTTTTGGAAAAAGGCCCGATACCACTATCGTTGTTTTAGATTGGGCTAAACCAGAAGATGCTATGGTAGTAAATACTAGGAATAAATATTACACTTCCAAGAGTAAATTTGTTCCTCTTCACACTTCTTCTGCCCCAAGTTTAGCCTCTCAAAGTGTTGATACAAAAGTTGTCAAAAACTCAATAAATCAAGGAGTATATTCTCCTCTTCCTTCTTCCAAGTATAATATCCTTAACCAATTGGATAACATCAAAGAAGATGCTACCCTTTTGGACATGGTTTTTATCCCAAAATAATAGAATCATATTAAGGACTTTATGGAAGGTAAGATTTATACCATAGCCAATCTATATGAAAATTCAAAAGAATGATATTCAACTATAAATATAATAGGTGTAAATAACTTTAGGACCCCTGTAAAAAACCCTCCTTTCTACATCTCTGTAAAAATCATGGAAAAAATAGCTCACCTTTTCCTAATTAATGGCAGGTTTGGTCCAAGTGTGATGTATAAAATCTTCATGGAAGAGCTTGGCATATCTTGTACCAAAAACAATTCTAGAAGCACCCTCTCTTATAATAATATGCAACAATCAACTATAGGTGAAACCAAAGATGTAACCTTAGTTTTGTGTGTGCATCCTGAGATAAGAACAACTCTCAACATCGAAGTGATTGATATGTCTGTGAGTAAATACTCAATTATTTTGGGAAGGGACTGGCATGCCTTAACTGGTGGATACGTTTCACTCAATGGTACACATTTATACATCCCTCAAAAAACAAAAAACATTATATTTCTTAGGGAAGGAAGAATTTCACCCTATATAGAGATCGTTCCCCAACCCAATTTAAAGTATCTCGAAGACGATTTGGGGGTGTACTATATATTTGTTGACGAAGGTGACACTATACTTTAACCAAATGATTTTGATGATGGCATGTGGCACATGCATTTTGATGGGTCATGTTCAAACGAGGGGTAATGGAGCTGACATCATTCTGTATTCTCCTATAGGAAAAATTCACAATTTCTCTTACGGGTTGGAATTTTCTTGTACAAACAATGTTGTTGAGTTTGAAGAATTATTGTTGGGCATTGAATCTTGGATGTGGCCACCTTACAGTTTTTGGTGATTGTGAACTTGTGAATATTGTACGGAAAATTTATGTTCCAAACAATAAGTTACTTAAAAGATATACCCAAGTTGTTTGGACGCTAATTTAAAATCTATTATCATTAAACATCACTCATGTTAAGAGGGAACATAATTCAATGGTTGATAGATTAGTTGTTTTTGCAGCTTCTCCTACTCGAAAAATCCTACCTCAAAGACATGATTATTCATTCCAATCTATTGGAAGAGGGGCAAACCTAGGGTTCAACGCTTCAAAAACGCACCAACAAAACCCTAAATACCGACCCTTTCAGAAACACCTGCGAATAAGGCAAAGTCTCACCCAAGGTAGAAATAGGGGGGGTTACAGGATGCAAGTGTCTGTAACCAAGTTGGGACACAGATCTGTGATAATAACACTTTGCAAAGTACTCTACTAACACTTAAAAGGTGATATTCATTAGTTCATTAGCTTTTAATAACATCGCAGAACATACCTTAATAGAGATCAACACAGTAACAACAAATATTAAGAAATTCAACCACTTAGCACATATCATTAGGTTAGATATATGATTAATTCATCATTAACACAAGTAAGAACTAAGCATCAAAAAATCTATTTATCATACATAATAATCAAAGTATAGAACATATTCATAACATCAACAACATAGCACAAAGCAAACCAAAGACACAAGATATGCGTGGTTCACCCCAATGTGGGGATATGTCCACCAACTGCTTCGTCTTCTTTATTCTTCTTCAATCTCTTACATTTTGTTGCTCCTGTGCACTAAGCCACATAGTCGAGCTTCGCACCAGACAAGAAATCTATGCATTAAGCACTATATCCTCCTTCCCAAAACTAGGTCAAAGTACAGATCCAACTTATCTACTGAGCACAGAGCCTTACATACACATTCTATTGCACAAAGAAACTATGAACTTCTTGCACTTAGATACTACCACTGTCCACTACACTTTTACAATACATTCTTTCTTATTTATACTTTTAAAATCCCTTACAAAAAGGCCTAATCATGGGTAAGCCCCATGGGCTGACATCCCAAAACCCATTACAAAAACCCTAGGGGCCCTTTACTAGGTCCACATAGCCAGCAAAATTGGTGAGATCCACAATCTCCACTCCACCTGGGTGCTCCTTTCTCAACCAATGTGTCGAATTCCAAAAAATTGGTCAAACCTAACCAAGGTTTCCTCAAAACTTGGGCGAGGGCCAATAGGCCCCCAACACTCACCTTTGACTCATCCTGAGTCACTCAGGTTTAGGAAATGTTGCTTCGAAGGCCTCAAGATTCACTTGAGATGCCTTGAATTGCTACTTCGCTTGAGCCTCTTGCTCAGTGCGTTCCTTGATCATCTCCTCTGTAATAGGCCCTTCCAGGCATTGTTCTACTGATGCAACAACTTGGTCCAATTGTGAGCCTTGTCCCTCAATTTCTTTGAACACTTTGCAGGCTTCATCCTGCACTGGTTATAGCTTATGTGCGACTTTGATTAGCTTGCCCTGGATGGCAGTAATCTTCTTCTGCACTGCGCATTGTTCCCAAGATCTATTCATTCTTTCGACTACAATGAGTAACTTCATCTGCGCCTACGCGGAGAATGCCTGTTGTTGCGCCTCTTGTAGTTGTGCTTCCAGTTTCCTTAGATCTAGATCTTCTGCGAGGAGTTAGTAAGTCTATGTGCTTCTATTGCTCATTTGTTTTCACTCTGAGGCGAGGAACCTTATCCTAATTATTTCATTCTTATTAGCTTCCTCCCTCTGATTGTACACTTCATGTGGGGTGCTCATTACTGCTTGGATCTCCAATTATGTTATCCTTGCTTGAAGTTGCTAGATGGTCTCAGTGAGCTTCTCCACCTGAACCTCAACCGACTCTTGTTCCTCCTGTGCCAAGATTGGCATAGAGCGACATTCCTTATTCATTGCTTCTTTGACCGTAGTCTTCTCTACGAGCAACTGGTCCTTTTCTCTTTGTAGCTTCTCTTTGTCCTCTTGGAGCATCGCCCAAAACTCTTCTTTCTCATTTTCATAGGTGGTTACGCAATACCGCATGACTCGTAATTTCTCTAAGACTTCCTCTTTCTCTTGTTTCAAGGATTTTGTAGCCTTCTCCTTCTCTTCTTGAACTTTCTTAAGTAAAGCCTCTATCGCATGTGCAATTCTTCTTAATTGGTTCGGCTCATCCCCCAATTCTGCAATTTGTGACGAGGGGGGCATAATAGGTACTACACAGACCAAATGAATAGCTTGTTTTATTTCCTTCAATTCCTTCTTGATCCTTCCATAAAAATCCTCCTCCTTCATTCCATATCTCTGCAAGATGTCCTCAGAAGAATCCTTGATGGCTCTATGGACCAAACTGATGTCGTACTCCATGAGCATGGCCTCTAACTGGGGCTTACTAGCGCAAGTATTCTTTCTTGCTGAGGGTTTCTATGGAGAAACCTTCCTCTTCTGCGGTGTTACTATTTTAGTAGGGGGGTCTTGAGGTAGTGTAGCTTCACCTTCTCCTTTCTTATCCCCTCCTCTTTCTCCATCCTCTCTGTTTCCTCCTTCTCCTAGTGAGCCAGAGCCATTTTATTCAGAGGCGTTGTCCTCCTCATCAGTCTCTATATTCTGTACTTCTTCCTGCTTCTTCTTCCTTGTCCCACTGGACTTTCCGACATGCTCGAATTGGGTGACCATGGGGCTTCCTATGGTGTCAGTGTTGGAGAGTTATGCATCAATGACAGGTACAAGGAACTCCTCCAACCATTCCTTGGTGATCTTCTCCATGTCTTCATCTGTTAATTTGTAGTAAGACTGTAATTATTCCTTATTCTCATCTCTGCACACAGTGATATAGATAAAATGTTGATCTGCGTGAAACTTTTCTATCGGTATGTACTGGTGCAAGGTACACGGTTTCATGCATGGAAATGAATCAATGGAAACCTTCAGTTGCTGATAATAGGCATGAAACACAACATTCAAATACCATTTTTTTTCATGTCATTCATGTACCAAAAGGTGGAAAACTTCATGGCCAACGACTTCGATGGTTAAATATCCGGAAAGGTGGCTCCTTCAGGCATTTTCCAAGAGAAAAATTCAATCAACATGATCAGCCAGCTGACGTGGAATTCATATCCCAAATCTTGATCTTCGCGACAGTATTTCTCCAATTCGTTGACGAGGTAACTCACCCAATTCATGTGCATACCCTCCACACATTTTCCTGTGAGGTCCAACACGAATCCAGTGACCTGTGTGGGGTGATTCTTCCTTACAAGATTTCCATCTATGAGTTGGCAAGCAAGGTGCACTGCACCATCCTATATAGAGGCTACCTTGTATCCTCTCTTTCCTTTTTCAACTTCATCATATACTTCCTTGATGCATTGTTCCAAGGAGCAGTCTAAGGCCTTCCCTAGATAAAACTATTGAGGGTCAAGTCCTTGCATGCTTAACCCTATAATCTATTCAAACAACATTGTATCCATATTAATATTCCAGTCGAGCAATAGGTATCCGCCATTATAGCACGACAAGAGGAGTTTAACGCAAGCGTTAACGTCTTGGTGACAATAAAAATGGAGAATTAGCATCACGTTCATCACAGTGGACTGCGCCAGTCCCTTAATCCATGGCTAGGAAATGAGTTGAGGCTTTTTCCCAGTGGACTTTTTTAAGTACCGGTGGGGTGATATCATAGCATATTTATTTATGTCGCCTAGGTTGAAGTTGTTGTTCTTTAGAAACGTGATCTATCCTAGCTGGATTCCTACTATGCATATTCTTTTTCGGAATGTACGCGTTGAACAGAGTGTACTCGTAGTCTCTTGGAATGTTGTCATGGTTAACCGCACCAGCCAATGTTGAAATGTATTCTAGTAGGATCAATGGGATCAACTTTGTATTAGCCATATCACCGGGATGCTTACTTCACTACTCAGTCGCGGGGTTGACATGGCTAGAACGTCATCCCGTCGAAACGGAAGCCTGTAGTCCCCTATTCGATGATTCCTGGACACCTTCATATAACTGTCTACTGACCATTATCTTCTCGAGGACCTCCTCGAAAGACTTCTCTAATTCAGTAGATTCACCCAAAATTCTCAATTTTAACAAACAGGTCGAGGTAGGCGAATGGATAAGTGAGGTAGACAAATAGACAACGATGTCTAATTTCTGATAACACAGCTCAACACACAATTAGTTCTCTATTCTCTCAGTGAATTACAGGTGGAAAAAAGTGGTCCTGACGTGGCGACGAATAATTTAAATAAGATGGGCCTCGTAACAGATTATTCCAATGGGCAGGAATGCTTCCATCAATGCAAATCTGTCCGTTGTGGCACGGTCTCAACTTCCCAAAAGCGGTCCATTCACCCATAAGTTCATTTTCTAGACATTCTAGAGTGTCATTCTAATGGTCGGGGCACCTCCAACGGTCATATAGATTCACCAGGGAAAATTCCCATTCTATGTGGTCCTCCTGTTCCATAGAGGCTCAAATCTTGTGAACCTGTATCCTACGAGGTTCTAGTATGTGAAGTCTTCCATCTGGTCTATGTATCTTTCTATAGATTTTCCATCTTAGATTTCTTTTTACCGAGCTTCCTTTCCTATGATCTGAGTCGCTCTAATTATTTCTAGAATCCTCTATCCATTCTTATTCTTATATTCTCCTAGTGTAGTGAATTTTCACTGATGAAGTGCTCTCAAAGGGTTTGAAGTTAATATGCATTCTTTTATTAATTCCTGGGTGGGTATACTTCTTTCTTGCATGGATAGGTCCTTCAAACCTTCTTGCATTATTTCAACCTTGACAACTAATTCTCTTTCCTTCTATTTCTTGAACTTATCTTCTTGTTCTTCTATTAGTCAATCTATTTTTCTAGCTATGAAATATCTTAGTTCTTTCTTTTTCTTTTATGTAGCGTCTTCCTCTACTTTTCTTCTAACTCGATCCTTCTTAATCCAATTCCTACCTAGTAGAAGTGGGAACGTGGAGTTGTTCTCAACAAACTTAATGACTTGAAATTCCTCTTCAGTCAATGTTTCATGGATAGTAATAGGTACATTAGTAACTATTCCACATAAATTTATCATATTACCCTTAAACAAGCCTATCCTTCCCAATGAAGGTACCACAGTGTGATTTCCTAAGATTTTCCAAGTGTCTTCTATCATAATATTCACTTGTGTTTCTTCATCCAATACACGGTCTATGTCGAAGTCTTTTATTCTTGTACTTATGCATTGTTTAACTTTCAAGATTTCTGGTAAACTGACATCTTTGTGCTCATTCATTGTTTCTTTCAATTTTAATAATATAGTCTGAGCTTTCTCTGATTCTTTCTCTTTATGATTCTCTAACATGCTCTTAGTCTCTTGATTTCCTTCATAGTTTTCTTGTCTCGTGTTCATTCTTTCAACTTTAGCAATCATCCTTGAAAAATCATCAACCTCATGACCAACAATATTACAACAAAGACAGATAGGACCTATACCAGGGAATTCCTTAGCAAGATGTCCCCTGACCTTCTGCAGTTATAACACAATGTCAATCCTCTTTTTTTCTTGTATGTTCCCCAAATTCTTCTGTACTGCGCACTAGGATCACAGTGATGGACCTGCAATCTACAAAAATTATTTCTAGGTTCCCACATCTACTTATTAGTCCAAACAATCTTTCTATGCATAGGAATAACATATCTTTCTTCATTTCTATTAGATTTTCTTAGATCAGCTCTTTCTTCCAACTGCGCCCTAATTTTCAGGCTAGGACAAAATCTATTAAAAGTACTTAAATTCATGCTTTCGAAACAAAAAATTTAACTTATGTTACTCTTATCAAAGCACATAGATTTACTTATTTTAATATCTTACCTCTTTTCTTCATATGAGACTTCTTTCTTAGCACAGAGCTTCGCAAGTCAAGTAAATTACTATGCACTTCAGCAACAAATCTATGCACAGAGCTTTTATTTTCTTCACTTCTGGTCCCAGCAATCAATTCCAGGTCCCAACAATAGAACCATTTGTTGGCACAGGGGAAAACCCAGGGTTCAACGCTTCAACATCACACCAACAAAACCCTAACTACTGGCCCTTTCAGCAACACCTGCGAAGCAGGCAAAGTCTCACCAGAGGTAGAAACAGGGGGGGTTACAGGACGCAGGTGTTTGTAACCAAGATGGTACATAGATATGTGATAATAACACTATGCAGAGTACTCTACTAACACTAAGAGGATGATATGAATTAGTTCATTATCTTTTAATAACATCGCAAAACATACCTTAATAGAGATTGGCACAGTGATAACAAATATTAAGAAACTCAACCACTTAGAACATATAATTAGGTTAGATCTAGCATTCATTCATCATTAAGACAAGTAAGCACTAAGAATCAACATATATATCTATCATACATAATAATCAAAGTACAAAGTATATTCATAACATCAACAACACATCACAAAGCAAACCAAACACGCAAGATATATGTGGCTCACCCCAGTGTGGGGCTACATCCACCAACTTCTTGGTCTTCTTTATTATTCTTCAATCTCTTACATTGAGTTGCTCATGTGCACTAAGCCACAGAGCCAAGCTTCGCACCAGATCCTCCTTCCGAAAAGTAGGTCAAGGTACAAAGCCAACTTCTCTACCGAGCACAGAGCCTTACATACACATTTTGTCGCACAAAGAAACTCAAAACTACTTGCACTTAGCTACTACCACTATCCACTACACTTCTACAATACATTCTTGTTTATTTATACTTTTACAATCCCTTACAAAAAGGCCTAATCATGGGTAAGCCCCATGATCCGACATCCCAAAACCCATTAGAAAAACCCTAGGGACCCCTTACTGGGTCCACATAGCCTGCAAAATTGGTGAGATCTATGATCTCAGCTCTGCCTAGGCACTCCTTTCTCAACCAATGTGTCGAAGTCCAAAAAGTGGTAAAACATGACCAAGGTTTCCTCAAAACTTGGTTGAGGTCCACAACAATCTCTATACCATCCTCACCTCCCCGATAACATAGAATCATGGCAGGTTTTGTCGAGTGACTAAGGCATTTTCACTTTCATACAAAATGAACCTTTTAAGCCCAAGGAAATCATTTATGTTAAAGACGAAAATTTTCATAAAGGATTGACTCCTCTTGAGAGTTCATTCTTCTCAAGTGATGTAGGAAACAAAGAAACACACAAGGAAGAGGAGTCAAAAAGGAAAGTTTGGGATACTATTTCATTGAATATTGGGACATCCAAATCTCCAAAAATAATTAAAATAGCTGCCCAATGTTCTGATGAAGAGAAAGTGAAATTCATAGAGTTACTTCATGAATTTTAGGATGTTTTTTCTTGGTTTTTATCACCAAAAAATTGCTTAGACAAATATAGACAATCCATGGAAAATGCAACACAACATACTACCAATAATTATTGAAGGATCACATTCAATTTGGCAATATACCCACAAAACTATAAAAAAATGTTATGAAGAAACAAAAGAAACACTTGCACATCCACGCAGGCTAACACAACATACGACACACACAGTGCATGAAGTGCACGACTGAAAGTAAACAAACCTGCATGGATGAAGAAATGGCACATTGATGATTTTTGTTTGGGCCTCAACCACTTCTGGGATGAATTAGATCTTGACCATACCCCAAAATCTCCCTAAAATTTCACCTTGGGATCACTGAAAGGGATGGGAGGTACCTCCAAAGGCCTCCCATTCACACTTGTAACTAGTTGAAAAATATATCTCCATCCTCCTATAAATAGACAATCATTGTATGCATAAAAGAAGAAGAATCCATAACATTGTTATGATGTTCAAAATTCTCTTGGATAAATCCATCTTTCCCTTGAGTCATTTGTTATGAGATAGTGTAGCATTGAGAAATCTTTACACCTCTTGTAAAGCTAAGAATTGGGTATTTTTCACCATTGTAGACTCACCATTGGAGAGTGATAGCTCTAGGTTTTTTACGGATCAAAGAACCCTCACTTAGGAGGAATAGGGGATTCATTGTTCCATATTTCTTCTCTTGGTGCACTCAATTCAAAGTTTCGGTTATATTGGATAACTGCTTCATTTTTTCAATTTCATGCATCACTTTTTTATGTTAGTTTATTTTGTTTCTCATTCTTAGTTTTTCTTTGTTGGCTTTATATCTTGTTTTCTAACTTGCAGGTCCAATAACTTGCTAACCGTGTTTCTGTTGTGCCTTGTTATCTTACAAGGGTAGTTAAGGGACTCTCTTTTTCTCACCCTTATGATAAAAAACACCAAAAAAATTGGTGAACATACTGGGTATTGGAATCCAAATTGCTCTTCATGCAGGCTATTAGAAATTTTATTCTCATTTTCTAATGTTTGTAGGGTCCAAAACCGGCCTACCCTACCCTTTAGACACTTCAATTTAACTCTATGTTGGATGAATTCATTTTAAAATTGTTGGCCCACCATTTTTATCCATGGCATGAGTTCTGGCCGAAGAGACACACTGACCGCGCAGAACCATGTGGCTTTTTTAGCAGAAAATCCACATGGACTGCACAACTATTGGGTCAAAACCTGGGCGGATTCATGCGACTATGCAAATTGTTTTTTTAGTAGCTTAGATTTACTTTATACACTTTGTAAAATCCACAAAAACAAGTCTTAGTTTTCTTTCTTGCATAGATAATTAGCTAAACTAGACACTTAAATGGGTTAAAAGAACCATACGACCTTTTCCCTATTGTTGCCACATGGATGGCCTATTATAGCATTTGAATTCTTGAGTTAAGTTTTTCTTTTACAAATCATCAACTAATTGGGACTAGGATATTATTTTTCTAATCTTGGAGTATGATCTTTCCTCACACCATTGTGTGATCATGGAAATTAGAAAAAGGGATTACTTAAGAATCCTATATCTCCCTTTAAAAACAAATAATTTTAGGAGAGGCCAATACCTCTTAGCTTGCTCATTTTTTGCAACTAAATCAATAATTTTAGGAGATGCCAATACCTCTTAGTTTTATTTTTTAAACAAAATATAAAAAGGTTTGTAAGGGCCCATACCTTCCCACATGTGCACAATCTTAGGATAGTTTCAAATTTCTAGAGAAAACAACCTAGGGAGTTTAAGAATTTTGTAAGGGCCCATACATGCCCACATGTCCACAATCTAGGATAGTTTCAATTTTTTCTTCGATTATAAAGCATCCTAGGGATACTAAAGATCATAAGTAGGGAATCACATGTCCACCATGTTAGTTACTTAGGGATTTTTCAATTTCATCAAGAATTGTTTGTGAAATCTAGTAAGTTAGAAGTAAGCAACAATTGTAAAGGACCAAGCGATGTCCACATGACAAAGTATTGTTCGCTTAACTTATTAAAATTCTTCAATCATCTTCACTTCTTGAACACATCACATATTCAAAAGGTTTTTTATTAGATACTTGAAACTGTAGTATATATTCTCCCCACAGTCATAAGCAATCTGGGAGTATCAGAGGCAATTCATTTGTTTAGTAAAAATATTTTTGTGCACGCCACTTTTAATCAATGAGATTGGACCATGATTGCAACCTCACAACCCACTTTCACATCCTAAAAGAAAAAATAATCAACACATTTTATAACCTCCACAGGAGGAACACCAAAAGAAAATTGTAGTCTAAGTTATGATTTTGGGGATAGGTATCCAAATAAATCCACATTATCCTTTTCTCATTGAAACTTAGAAACTTGTGAAATAGGGTACCAAAATCCTCCTAATCAAGAATTCCTACACCATAAGGCAGGGAGGCACCCATGAAGGGTCGAAGTTTGAGTTCCAATTGTTCTATGCATGCCTCCTTGGGTCACCCAACCCTTGGAAAACATCCAGCCTATGATCGATTTATGAGGTCGAAAATATAAATGTCGTGCTTGATCGAGGTAAATTAGTGGCCAATTCTAGGTTGTATCTACCCATGTGGCGGTTGTGGGATGAAATAACACCTTAATCATATTTTTAACAGCTCTTGGGAAATATTTTCATCCCCTTTGAGATATGCACCCTTGACCCCTCATTACAATTGATTATCCATACCTTCACTAGCTCCTCTTCCTGTGTATTCATGCCCCACTCTTGAGTGCTTTTGGAAAGCCCAATGATTTTTGAGAGGAAGGACGATAAGTCTATTAGGACACATGCATTTTATTTTATTCCCCCATCATCCATGTGGATAAAACCCCACACCATATTACATTGTTAATTTTTTTATGTATGCTTACCATTGATTGATTACATAAATCTGTAACGACCCTAGTTGGATAAATGTTTAAGAAATTATAAAGTAAAACTAATTAGCGGATTAATTGTGTTAACAAGGTATTAATTAAACAAAGATGATTTAATGATATTAATTAAGTGAGTTATTAATTAATCAAGGGATATAATTGTGATTAATTAATTAATAATTTAACTACAAACTACATTTAATAACTTGTGTAATGGATTTAATAGATTAATGGTATATGATATAAAATGGTTGCGTATACAACAAAGGATAACCTATGAATCCTGAGAATATAAAAGCATTAACAGGAAAGGATAAGAGTAATAAATGGGTTAGCTAGGGAGTAAATGGGGGGGGGGAGAGTCGGTGAAGGAGGGATAAGGAAGGGAAGGAGTTGGACGGGAGGGATTCTACGGAGGTTGGGGAATGAATTTTTGGGGAGCTCTGGATTTGTGAAGAGAAGTGAAGTTACCGAGTAGGATTGATACAGTGCACCGGAGTTGCTGGGGGTTTTGGGCACGGGGGCCAGGATATCCGTTGATATCCTGGAGCTAGGGAGTTACCTAGTTGGCAGGGAGGAACGGTTTTGGGCAGTGTTTAGAAGTGATCAAGGAGGCAAGATGTGGAAAAATGGAGGGATAATAGCATCAGGTTCAGGTATTTATTTCAAATTTTTCATTGCTTTAATCTCTTATAAAAAATAATTATAATTGATAAATTTGATTGCGAATGTGCTATATGAAGGTAACTCTTGAATTTTACTGCTATGTTTTAAATAAATGGTTGTTAATTTAACTCGGCTATTACATTTGGTATCAGAGACTTGGTTCAAATCTGGAACCAAGGGCCTAAATAAGGGGTTTAGTTATAGTAAATCCCTAAATAAATGTATTAGGGTGAATAAAAATTTGGGCCTTAAAGGCCAAAACTCCAGCCACGCTTAACCTGCAAACAAAACACATAAATTTTAATAAAAATAAAAATAAAATAAATAAATGCAATATGAATTTACTGAAGTAAAACAAGCTACGTAGGCGAGTTAAGTACAGTCGTTTATAAAAAAAAGTAGATATGGAACAAATGAAGAGCATTCGTTTGAAATATGGGCCTAAGGGCCAAAACTCCATAGATAAAACTATACAGAATTATGCCCGCCTTCGATAAATTTACATCAAATTTTAAGGTCTAATCAATATTACCCATAAATGATATCGACATGCAAACCCTTCTCTATTTGATTCATTTTGTGTCTCATACAGATCCCTCATCCTCTCAACGTTTCTAATTAATGAATATGGCTACTCAGAACTCTCTGAAAAGAAATTGAGGAAAAATAATTGTTATTAATTAATTCAAATGGATTGTAACTACTGGTACTTCATTATTAATAAATAAATAACAAATTAAAAATAGTAATAACAATAATAATTAAAAGGCTAACTAAAATTAAGTGGGTCGAAATCCATGCCTTTCTTTTGATTTCTGCATTCAGTATCTCATCTACCTGCCTCTGTATTTGATCTGAACACTGACAAGCGTCTCCTATTTATTTCTTCGAACATACTCCTGCTGCAGTTCCATGCACATGATTTACCCACTACCTATTGGTTTGGTTGGTATCACACTGCTATTCTTCCCACCCAGATCAAAGAGAAATGATGCTTGTGATTGAATATGTCCAGATGGTCGAGTTCCATCTATGAAATATTATGAAGTGCAGAAACAGTCGTATTCACGGATTCCATTCTAATTCCTTGTGGACTGGCTAAGGCAAAAAAAAAAAACCAGGCCTACCACCATTAGAATCCAGAGTCCTGTATTTGCTACTGTCCAGCCTAAAGTAGAGTGTAAAAAAAAATACTCAAGCTATCTAATATTGTTCTAAAGTTGATTTTTACCAAATATCCTCAACGCCCACTTTAAAAACAACAACATAACAACAATATCTTCTGTGCAATAATTAAATAAAACAAAAACAAACCCTCATGTAAGTTATACTGGGAAAAGATAGTTAAACCTCTCAAATGAATGGAAAGTCGAGAGGGCGCTCCATTATCATTGGCAACAGTCTGAATCTCTGTAGGTCCTCTGCTGAGCTTAAACATTTCTGTTTTAATAGTCCTAGATAGCTACAAAGTAGAATGAAGAAAAGGAGAGGATTGACGATGTATTCCTAGAGAGGAAGCAAATGAGATTATGCGGCCAGATTACAGACTCCTGAGCGAACGATAATGGGGGCTGAAGTAGACGGAGAGGAGCAAAGTGCGGACCAGACAAATTATATTTCCTGAGTGGGATGGAAACTATCCCAGAACTCGCATTGGGAAGCGTTGACACAAGTTCCTATTGACCTAGGGTTGCACAATATAGTCGTATCAATGACTCTCGTTCCACAACACGCTCTCCTCGCCTCTGCAAACCCTGCATTAACGAACGCACGAACCCACTCAGAAACAACAAAATAACCAATGCATGTGTATTATGGAGGAATAGAACCCACGACCTCATAACCAACACATGTGTATTATGAAGGAATGGAACCCATGACCATCCACTATTTAACACATAATTAAACATAGCAAAACAGTCACGATGGCCTAGCTCCCCGCTCCATGCGACCTGCATCCACAATACACAAGCCAAGCACACCAAGTCAACACAATATACAAGCCAACGACCTATCACCAAGCATCAGTGAGTAGCAAACACAGTTACCAGAACAACAAAAAGCATTGTTACCATTGTCGGAAGGATGTTGAACGAATTCATATAATGTAGTATAGATGTCAAATACTATGATTTTTAGCCCTGGGAGACTTTTCTCCAGACTGTTTACTGTAGCTTCCAGGTGAGTGTTATAGTGTTGAGAATCATTGTTTAAGCGACTAACGCATACATTTTCACTGTTTCCAAATAGAGTGATTGAAGATGGTCGGAACCCTAAGGGAGTCGTTATTACTTATCACACTGCACTGGAAGGTTACTCTTTTTACAAGGCCATTGCCAGTTAAATCGACTAGCTGAAAGATGAAATTCTCAATTTCATTCTGGCATCCTTTCTCGTATATACTCTTAACAATTACTAGGTCTCTGTAGGTAAGCTTTTGGTCTTTTCCCATCCAAGAGGCTAAATCAAACTCTAAACACAACACAAAGCGTCGAAGCCACATGGAGGACGAGCCCACGGGGGCCTTCTACATTTCACAACACGTCCATCTGCCCACAACTCCTCCATACATGGCAACTCTTCTAACTCAGAGCATCCACTAACTCTAAACACACCAAACGCAACCAAGGAGAGAGAGCTCACGCGGCCTGCAAACACCACACAAAACAATTTTTTTTTATTTTATAAAAAAAAATAAAAAAAAATAAATTAATTAATAAAACCAACCCTACACATAACGCCATGAGAAATAGCCGCGGCCATTACCAGAGCTCCGACCATTTCCAGAGCTCCTCCACAGTTGCAGAGCAGGAGAGGCTCATGCGTTCGCAATTGAAACAAGCTACAGGATGATTAGGGTTAGGGGTAGTGAGAGAGTACATGTAGGGTTAGGTTTAGGTTAGGAGGATGTTGGAGGAAGCATGGCGGGCATGTGGAATCCATGCGTGCCCACACTATTTTTTAATTATTTTGATTTTCTTCAATTTTAAATTTCCTTTATAAATTGTGCTTGAGTTCTCGTTTAAATTTTATTTATTTATTATTTGGTATAAAAGTAATTTAGATTAATTTAGTTTTAATTAATTTAAAGTTAATTTACGATAATTCAGTATAAAGTAATTTAAAATAATAATAATAATAATAAAAATAAATAAATAAGTAACTTTAGAATTATTAGTGTAATTAATTATCAAATTAAAATTTTAATTAAATTAATGGTGTATTTAGAGTAAAGTTAAAATACATTAAAAGGTTAATTAAAATTTTAGAAGGTCCATGGGTTTTGAACCCCAGACCTCCCCACTGGTCAAGCCTTTACAAAGTCCGCCCTACCAACGCACCACACGATGTGACTTTTACGAATAATTTCACTTATAAATACTTTAATTGTCATACCCAAGACCTCCCACCAAGCAAAGCGTCTTAAGAGGAACACTAACGCCAAAAGGTACATAGCGTTGGTGAATGCCAAAATGGGGCTGGCAGTTGGGGATAATTGTTTAGATGCCACGGTTTAATCCTATTTAATCATTAAACGTGGTAGTTATATAACCTTACAACATTTTTTTTATGTGATTAGGGAAATGCTAAAAGTAAACATGTTAACGGATGCCTTGATAAATGCAAGAAAGTTATGAACAATAAATCTGACCCATTTGAATTTGGAGGAGGACTAAGATTATGCCAGCATATTCAATGCATAGCCATCAGATCAGGTTTTAAAGTTAAATAAGATTAAAAGATCATTAATTGTGCCCATTGTCAATAGGTGTATGCATATTGGCGTAAATTAATAAACATAAGGTCGGAAGTCACGTTAATCAAGTTGTATGCGAAAAGTTAAAAGGGTTTAGACTAGTACAAATGGGAAGGAGGTAGCATATGCACTAGGAGAGTAAGCCTAGGAAGTGGCGAGTGAGGCGCAAGGCTAATGTAGATACAGGGCAAGGGAACCAATAGTTATTTTTGTAGGGGCGAAGAAATCAAGCTTAGACACTTAATCCTAACCCTAACCTAGCCAATCCCCTAATGGAGTAATGTTTGTTTACAGACAAGTAAAGAAAACTTACGCCTAACCCTATTTCTAAGTTTAGTAGCACCAATTTAAAACATCCTGAAATTCACCCTAACAACTTTGGTTGATGCAGGTCAAAGCATACAGGATGGTCAGGAGTCGAGGGAGTCGAGGCAGGGGAGCATCGTCGCAAGCACTGCCAACACCGCCAGCACCACCACCACCATCCCCTGAACTAGCCCTCATACTGTGCTCATTGGAAGCCATCAAAAAGACTTTAAAGGGGCGACAACCGTGAGGGACTGAAGTGGAACCCCCACCATTTGGAACGGGTAATCCAGAAGCATCAAGGGATTCAGGGGGAGGACCTCCACCTAAAGACATCACACAAGAATTGCAGAAGATCAAACTTCCAGAGTTTTCCATAGGTCGCACCAGTGAACGCTCGGAAGCATGGTTGGAAGGCATGACCAGGTGTTTTGCCTTAAGGGACTATGCGTCCAACTCAAAGGGGAAGATTGCCATTTTTCAGTTAAGAGATAGCGCCTTGAACTGGTGGGGCAACCTGGAAAGACAATTGCACCTTACCCCAGACACAGTATCTTGGGAACTTTTCGAGGAGAGGTTCCGAAGGAAATATATACCAGCATACTATGAGGAACAACAGGTAGGGGCATTTCATGCCTTAGTACAAGGAAACAGAATTGTAGAAGAATATGAGATCAGGTTTATGGAACTGGTCAAATATGTGTCATATATGGATAACGACCAACGACAGGCAGAGTGCTTTGTCTATGGATTGAACCCTAAGATAATATCTATGGTGTGGATGTGGAAGATGTCTTCAGTAGCGGAGGCAGTGTAAAATGCGCGTTACGCAGAAGAACACGTGAACTTAACCGGGGGTGCAATATCAACATTTCCGCATCGCCCTGGACTCATAGGAAAGGCCCCGAGGATATTTCCTAGGGGAGGGGGCTCAAGGCCACCGCCATATGGTAACAGAGTCACGCCAAGGACAGTAGCTGCAGGGATTTCAATGGCAGCGAGTGCAGCATCTCGTTCATCGCCAACGGTGCAGACAGGACCACGACCATCTCAGGGAACAACGAGTAGGGGAATGGGTTCCAGGGGAAGGAACTCATTTCAGAGACAGACACATAACAATGCACAGGTTCAATCCCGTGTTACCTGTTGGGGGTGCGGGGGACCCCATTACCAGCGTGACTGCCCAGAGTTACAATCAGGGTTCGTGCATAGAGAAGGAAAGGCACCGATGGGGAGAGAAAGTAGCAGCCACCATATTTACGCAACAGTTAATAACCGCCAGGCTGAACATCAATCCACGGTGGTGGAGTCATCAGGTACGCTAAATCATATCAATGTTAAGATTTTGTTTGATTCTGGTGCGACAGATAGTTTCATTTCACCATCTGCATTAGAAAACAGTGGGTTGGCAGCCTACGAGCATGATGACTTTAAACAAGTCGAGATGGCTTCGGGGGAAAAACAAGTTGCAGGACCTAGTGTCGATAATTGTATAGTAGACCTGGGAGTGTGTACTACCAGGTTGAAGGTATACGTCACTGCTCTTGGGGCATATGACCTAATCATCGGAATGGATTGGTTAGAAGCTCATCGAGCTTTGGTAGATTGTTTCGCAAAGAGGGTGCTTTGTGTCGATGATGAAGGAAGACCAATAGAGATCCAGGGTGTACAGAGAAAAGTGTCGTTACGCTTTATATCAACTATGAAGGT
>ML804400.1:243578-268839 GCA_009831015.1 Picea engelmannii
ATATATATATATAAAGAACCCAACCTGGTTCTATTTTAAATCAAGGGATGTTAAGTATGTGACGACTTGATTTGAATGAATAAATGTTTAGAGTTTTATTTTTACTCTATAAACCTAAACTTTGATATGTTTCAACCTTGAGTTCAAGCTACGTGAAAGAAAATGCGACTTTGGTGGCATACATGAATGTTAGTTTTCATATGGTATAATGACTCTACATCAATAAGGTTTATGGGATATATGTTTATGTGGTGCAAACTATATGGGATATGTTGTGTATTTTCATATGTTAGTTTATGTTCCATATTAGGAGCCTGACCTTTGGCGTTCAAAATTTAATGTGGCAATGGTTGATGTTGTATGAAAGTGTTTGAAGGATAAATTCACACCAGCACGTAGTGGTTGATGGAATTCAATTCCAATGTTGGGGGGTGATGTGCATTTACTCCATGTCATTCTCAACCTACCTTGACACTACCACCTTACCATTCCCACTCATTTTTGGAAGCTTTGATTAGCAAATTCTCCATCGTGCTCGACCCTGAGTGAAAGAGAAACAATGCTCTATGGTTTCCTAGCATTCATCTTACATGTATGTGGATTTTTCCTCTTCATTCATGAACACCTCAACTCTTCTCAAAATAAAATCGTCTTGTTGGCTCTTAGATTTCCCAAGAACATTTAAATTATTCCATGTTCATGAATTAAAAGGATGGAAAAATATTGGATGATGACTTGAATTGGAAATTATGATATGGAGACATTGTTTTTATGAGAATAAGGTTCTTCATTTTTCTTGAACAATATCCATTTATTCATTCTCGTCCATACTATCATTTTCCATTCATTACAAAGGCCCCCATTTTCCTGATGGCCCTATAACTCCCTATTCCAATGAAATTGTTATTAAATTGGAAATGTGATGGATTGTATCAATAGATGGATTTCATATGCTTCTTTTGTGAATAATGGAACCAATATTTTGATTTTATTTAGGTAGAGTGTTAATGTATGGATAGATAAAAAAAATTCATATTCTGATTTGAACCTTGCTTTAGGTTGAGCTCTTTCAGCAGGGGAAATAATGTAAGAGATGCCAACAAAATTAGAGGTAATGATTGGAAAAGGGGCCATATAAGGCCATGGATATCACTTCATTTTGACGTTGATCCGTAAGAATTAAATCATCTTTTAGAAGCTGGATTTTTTAATTTAGTTGGCCAAGAGATTTTGCAACCCAAACCTGAGATACCTCCTTTTCATCCTCATCAAAAATTCTCTGGTGTTTATGTCCCCTCTCATGTCTCTATGCATCCAAAGCCACCCATCAATGATGGGTGGTAGGAATTTTTCCACCATCCCATTGTATATCATCATGGTTATCATACAACATCATTATTGTTTCCCCCTCCTCCACCATCGTTAAATCAAAATTCCCAAATTGGCCATGTTGTTTCACCAGTCCAATCTTCTCATGCAAGCAAGAGACTCAAAACTACCATTCCTAAGCCAAAAATGGATAAAGGAAAAAGGGTGGCCAATCCCTCCAAGTCCTCCAAATATTCCTATGAATCAGTGACCTCTCATATGCACCATAAATATATCTTTTCCCATGTCATCAGTGAGATCCAACCCCAAGGCTCCAATCAACCTAAGGCTATTGCAAAAGACAAATCAGTTGAAGGGTCAAAAGAAGTAGGCACCAATGAAACGAGGCATGCTGCCTCTCACAATAAATATGGGTTTTAATGTTATTTTTTGTGATAGGATGAAAAAATATTTTTGGACAACAAATATACATTTATACTAATTTCTTTTGGACAACATGGATATAATTCTATTTTTTGGGAAACAGTCATATTTTAATTTTGAAAACTAAAATTTTTGGCTATTTATATGAGGATGGGAGTTACAGGGCCAATGTTCAAGCATATTTTTGGGGTGTTATATTTTATATTATTTTGATCATTAAAATGATTAAAAATGGAGTAACAAGGAGGGAATATATTTAGTTTAAATTTAAATAAGAAAAGTTAGGGGTCCCACCTATTTAGCTATTATTTAAAAAGACCCTTATTTATTTATTACTATTTACTTGTATCAACTTATTGGTTAAGCTAACTAAAGATTAACAAAATAAAAGTAGTTGAACTACCATAACTTATTGGAGAAGAATAAAATCTTAATCCAAGGAAGAGACAAAAGGGGGAGAATAGAGACAAGAAGGAGAGCTTCAGATATAAGCTCTTCTCTATACTTGTGAGATTATTCGGTTCTTCATTTATTCTGAATTTACCAGGAAGCTAAACCATCTTGATGACATCATGGTCTTATTGAAGGAAAAATAATTCAAAACTGAATCATATCTTTCAATTGCTTGTTTCTAAAGGTGTAACATCTATCTTAGGTAGACTATGTATTCTTGTTTGTTTGTGGATTAAATTTCAGGATTGATAAAGAATATTTTGTAGAGTCAAGTGACAACACTTTTATGGAAAGTTGATCCAGATTTTAAGCTTTATCTTTCTTTTTTTGTTAGAGTCTTTTTGTATGGTTCCCATCGGAGAATTCTAAATCTAACTTTGGTCCCCACCCTCACACGGGTTTGTAAAGAGAATCTTTTCTTTGTATCTCATAATGAAATTAATATAAATAAATCAGATTGCTGATTTTTGTCTCACATGTGTATATTAAATAATATTTTTTATATTATTTTTATCCTTGTCTCTTTATCCATGTACACACTTATGTATATTTTCACTTTATTCTTTTTGCACAATTACATGTAATAAATAAAATCAGCCTTGGTCTCTTGCATATATTACTTGTGGATCAAGTGATTGTTTTGATTTTAGGGCTATAAACTCTAGGTAACATTCCCAACTATCTTCCCTTATCTGAAGCTCCAAAAATGCTTGAGTGAGGTTCTTCATACCTTTTCCTCAATAGATGCAACCATCATTCCTTGTTTTGTGAGGTTGTTTCTAAAATGTTTCAGTTGGTTAAGGGATTGGTTTGAGCTATCTCCTATTCAAGGCAAGGTAAATCTTGTTGTTTGAGCCAAATCCTCATTTTACCACATCCTCACCTCAAAACTATCCTATGGTTGTGATGCCTGGATGCCTATATAATGGAGGCCATGCTTTAGTAAAAATATGGGAGAATTGAAAGCATCATACTTATGATTGTGTGAGATCCAAGGGAATGGAAAGGAGAGCTTGGATGAGTTGTTGAAAAATTGAGATTGGTATTATAAGTGATTCACTATTGTTTTCTTTCTATTAATACATAACATGGCATATTCCTCTCATGCCTATGTGTTCACTATATGCATGCTATTGTTGTCTAATTCATCATAGATAGATATGTTTCTACTTAAAAATATAGTGTGGAAGAAGGAGGTTTCACTTTGTTCCTTATAGAACTTTTCTTGCACTTGGGAGCTTGGACATCAAGATCAAAGGATGGAGCAATGAGGACAATCATCGTAAAAAGGTAATTCATTTGTACCTCTATTCTCGTTCTAATTGTTGAAATAGGTCTATGGAGAAAGTAGTACACCATTTGTTTCCCTCTGTCTTGGATCAAAGAGGAGTCTTGATCCAAGGGGGGTTTCACCTATCTGTAGGGGGGACTTTACCGCAAAACAAATTGGTGACTCCATTGGGGAGAGTTCTCTTTAGTCTTTCCTTTGTGTTTTTCTAGCATTTTGAGAATTGTTTGTCACTTGATCTTGTCGAGTTGGATGTTTTTATTTTATTTCTCCCCTTCCATCATTGTGATTGGGGAGTTCACCGAGTCAAACACCTGACCCCTTCTTCAGTATGGGACTTTTTTTGTCTTTCTCAACACTTTCAAGACTTCATCCATCCTGCATAAGGGATTACATGGAGATAATACCCTGATTATCACCCCCCAATAGTGTCTTAGGGAGAGATAATCCTTTTTCATCTCCCTATTTCCATGGTTACAAGAGTGATAGTCCTCGTTCTGAGTGAATTTGGAGCTTGTTTTTCCTCCTTTCTGTCAGTACTTTGTCTCAAACCTTTGCATTAGAATCCTCCATGGTTGATTATGGTTTTAATTATGTAAATTTTTATGATTATCATTTTTTTATTGCCTCTTTTTGAGTTTGCAATTCCTTCAAATTGGGAAGTGTTCATGACTACACTAGGTTGACTTCGGTCCTTTGGATTAGTATTTGATATCGGTAATTTGGTCCTGATCAACTATAATTTCTCAAAATTTTGTCTCTTTTATTCCAAAACCTTATAAGTGTTTTAATTGATTGTTTTGGGATCATTTTCTTTGATTTGGAGGTTTCTTATGTTTCATTAAGCCTCGTTTTTTGAGTCTCTCATTCTTCTCGACTTGGGAAAAATTCTGAGCTCTTTTGGACTTGTTGTCACTTTTCGTTTACCTTTTCTACTTGAATTTTGAGGTTCCATTAAGTGATTTTCATTTACTTTGCATTTTGGATTCTCATTTGAACAAGTGTTGAAAGCATATTTGTGTTTGGATTATTTTAATTCTTGAAGTGCTTTATTTATTCATATTCTTTATCTTTGGGATCCTTTGTGAGAGTCATTGAGTTCTTTCATTTTGATTGAAAGCAAAAGAAAAAGAAGAGTCTATTTTGAGTTTTTATACAATTTTAAAAGAAGAAAACAAAGTTTTGCATCCTATTTTCATAGGTGGAGTGTTTTGATACATATTTTAAAAGCACTTGTCTTTGTTTTGGGATTTCAAGGACATTAATTTGACAGTTTGGCATTTTAAGCGAAATTTGTATGTTATTGGGTGTTTCTTTACATTATGAAGAAAAATATATGTTATCCTTTCCTCAAATAGAATTCATTGAAAAAAATCTTTTTGTTTCATTCTTTTTGCATGTTTTGGAGTTGAGTCATCACATCATCAATTTCTTCTTCATACACACTTTTGAGTAAGGAACAACCATTTAAAATTAACCAATGTGATTAATAAAAATCAATCATACACATTTTGTTTTATAGAACACCAACAATAGTATAAGGATATGGCCTTTGGATTAGGGTGAAGTGAGTAAACTATCCAAGGCTACTGAATGAGACTGTAGAATAATAGAGAGAGACAAATACAATAACAACAATTAACATTAGTCAGGAAATATTCTCTCACAGAGTAGTCAAACATGAGTTCAAGAGAAGTGATCGATTGAGATTTCCCCTCCTCCATTCACCTAGTGGGACTATTGCAAGTTTTTTTATTTGAAGAGTGGCAAGTCCTCAGGGTGACACCACTTATTCTTAGTTGAATGTTGATTGTACCCTCCCCTAGTCCTATTTCCCATTTTATAGTCTTGAATGTTGACTATACCCCCCTAGTCATTTGTTCTTAATTGGTAAACATAGTAACCTCTCCTAGCATTCCACATAGGTGACTGCAACGAGGGTTCCTTCTGCAAAGAAGGTTCCTTATGGTGCCTTCAACAAAATTTCAATATCTTCTTGAGTGAACCGAGAGGATATTTCCCATGGGATCTTACTTGCACCTTGGGGGATTTTAGTGTGAGGATTATCATAAATCTTTATGATATCTTCATTGATGGATTGATATCCCGTCTTTAGAAGATCCTTTCACCTATTTGTTTCTTGTTTGATTACCTTTATATTTCTTAGGGGCGTGTTCTTTCAAAATTTGTAGTTTCCCTTAGGGATCATTATTTATTTTATACTTTCACCATGGCCAAATAAGGTCCCTAAAGATCTCATATAATGAAAGGGTTTGATCCTAAAGAAAATGATATTCCACACAACCCTTCTAACAAAGGAACTGTTAACGAAGAAATTACTTTCAAAGATGGGAGTGTATCTCCCTTAAGTGACCAACTCGAGGGTGCAGTCGAAATCATCAAGGAAGGATATCTGCCTCCCACAAATCGCTCTTTTAATATTCCTTATAATCCACTAATTATTCAACTTGTTAGCATCGCCATTTTTCTTTCCATTTAGAGTCGGTTTTAGTCACGTTGTGACCCACGCGTCCAAAAATGTGAAGTCAGGTACGTAGCACCGTGGGGTCGAAGTCAGCAAGCGGCTAGTTGGCCCTTGGAAACGAGAAGGGATGTCAGAGTATAAACATGCGTAAGTGGTACGGGTATGTCTTTTCTAAAGAGTCGAGTCCTGTTAAGAAATCAGTCTCTATGTGCCCCAAGTTGATTCAAATAGTTAATGGAATTCACATCGGCAAGTGCAATAGTTGTTATAAGTTCATCATGATAGCCGAGGGTATGAAAAATTCTGGCCTTCGTATCATGCATGACCTACAAACATTATCGCTTGTGTTCTACACATGGGGATGTGCCATGAAAAATCTGCAATTCAATTCAAAACATCTTGTCACCCTGAATTCACTGTTTTGCAGCATGATTCCTCCTTATACCCGACTCATTATAAATTCCAGATGCTTGACACCCATTTCAGTCATGAAACCATGCCCGCACTTTGTTTTCAATTTCCCTTGCCAGTTCAGGTTGATCAATGTTCCCTCCCTGTGGATTTGTCAGATACACCGCGCACATAATACATATTGGTAGTGCCATGGAAACCTCCCAAAACATAAGGAAAGGTGCATGCCAGGTCCAAGCCCCAAAATGACTAGGATTCATTCTCACTTGTAGTAGGCATTCCAAAGGATGTGAAAGGAGTTATCCCTTTACCCACAAAGATGATCAGATCAAACTGCATGGAACCTGAAGCGAAAAGACTTACGGAGGGAGGAAAGACAGTAGAAGCCCCATCTCCCCAACATAAAATACCTCGAATAAGGGGAAAGCCAAGGAACAACAAGGAAGTTGAGGAAGCTCAAGTTTCAGAAGAGTTGCGTGCCATATCGGTGGCTGAAGAACTACTCATGCGCATCATTCGGCTGTAGCCCGCTGGAGGATCGAGCCACGAAAGAAGGAGCAGAACAAGGGAAATGGGTACCACAGGAGCAAATGATCAAGAGCCATCTCAGAAATTAAATCAGGCAAAGCTGGCTATCACTGAACTCTACCAGGAAAACATGGATTTGAGTCAACGGCTAGCAACAAAGACTATGGAAGCATCGGCAACGCAAGGTCGTGAAGGAAATGTGTCATGGTTAAAAAGACAACTTAGAGTGGCGCAAGACACCATTATACAGCTACACGAAGCACAAAGGCTGTCAGAGGAAATGCATACAAAGAATTCCATGGAATTCAAAGAGGTCAAGAAGGAAGCCCATGCGGCGCTCGCCAACATGCAGAAAAATAAGTTTAACTAATGTCTGTCTCTGCATCCGCCAAAGAGAAGACAAATTTTGGCAGTTTTGAAGGACCCATTTCCCTAAAGCACTCTACCTTTTGATAATGGTCGTGACCATCAAACAACCACTTTCCATGCACATTTTTCCCAGCAAATGAGCGCGCGATAGAAATCAAAGTCGTTATAGTAGATAGCGAGTTCCTGGAAGACACCTGCCTGCTCAGACATCTGATCGAAGGGAAATACTGAGACATCTTTTCCTCATATCAAGACCTGACCGACGATCAGATCCTCATGAAAAATTGTGAATAGTCATGTGCAAACAGATGTGATTATTGTCTATTTTTGGAAAGTTCCATACAAAGAGTCTCTAATGCATACCACTCAGTTTCCTATTTTTTAGAGCTAGCAGTTAGAAACTTCGGCAGCCCAAGCGACGCCCTCATTTATATATTTCATATTTTCGATGTAAGACAGGTTGGTTGGAAAAATTGGTATAGAATGTAGCTATTGTATGAAATTTGAGTTCTATCGAAACTTAATGAAAAAGTCTTGTAACTTGATGTGAAGATTCTAATTGTAGCAGTTGGATGTATTGTTTTTTGTTTCTCGCGTATGTGCTCCCTGTTATCTTATTCATATATTTTTTCTGTCTATTTCAGAACAAATTTTTGAACCTGTGGATTTGCTGCACAACTCCCCTTGTTCGCGCCACTTACACAAAATGTTTTCTTCTAAAATTTAACTCTAAATTCGCCCACAACAGTGCTCTGAGTTACTTCCTATAATTTCTTTCCACCACACATTACTATTTTGCATTGAAGACTATTGCTCACTTAGCCTTCATCCTCTCAAGTCTAGTTATCGAGTCATTTACTTCCGTTGTTTCCTTGAATCGACTCCATATCCCACCATCTTATTGTCTTTCACCAATATAACTAGATACCATTATATCAAAGGTGTTAAATATAGCCACCGCTTTAAAATCCATATCATGTGTGGATACTGCACCCCTCTCTAGATCCCTCTCTAGATCTGAAAGGCTAGTTTTGAATCTCAAAATTGGTTGAAAAAGTTACCTTTATCATCTGTTTATCAGCCGAAGATATTTACGGAGTGATAACATTCTAGCGTTGTTGTCGGGGAATGAAATTGAATAGATTTTTCCCTGGGAGAATGACTAATGTTGTATTTTGACCCCTGAGGGTAACAGAGGGACAAACATCTGTACCGGCTGAAACCCTTACCGTGGTGACTCCAGTCCAAAAGACCTGTAGCTCTAAGTAGTGTAGTTCAGGGATCCTGGCTCTGAAGGCGATCTATACCAGATAAAATCCTGACCCAAACCCTACATAGCCTTTGTACGACCCCAAGAAGATTCTGCGCAGGACTAGAGAGCAAGCATCGGACCCATTCTACTACCTGGACAGAAGCCTGTCCTTACCCAAAGACAACACACAAAGCATTGATGACCTTGAGTTTGAAAAATTATTTGAGCAAACCCTTTTCAGGTCTAAGTCAGAAACCAGCTTGGACGAGACTATTTTCGACCTGAAGAAATTCCAAGCCTTGATATCAAATAATATCCCTCAAAAGTTGAATCCTCCTGTAGCCATGGCCGCCAGATTCGCCCCCCTCATCCTGTCAACCCAACTACATGACTTGCCTTAGAATTACAGCCATAGAATCAAGCTCTACAATGTTGAAGGAAGTGTTTCTGCCTAGAGGCACCTGGACTAGTTTAATGATTTCGTCGACTTGGAGGAGGTGGACTATGCAGATGCATAAATGAGGTTGTTTTCATAGAGCCTTTCAGGAGATGTAAGAAAATGGCTCAAATACCTCCCGCCCATGAGCATTCAAGACTTCTCCACATTCGAGACATATTTCCTGAATAAATGGGGGGACAAGAAAAACCCTTTGTATTTGTTAACACAGTACAATAATATGAAGAAAGCACTGAAAGATACAGTGAAGGAATTCTCAGCCTGTTTCTTGAAGGTGTACAACTCAATCCCTGCAGAGGTCAAGCCACCTCCCGGGGCTACACAGTTGTGGTACACTAACTCCTTTGACAACGATTTATCCCTGCTGTTAAGAGAAAGGATATCAACAAACCTAGACTCTATAATGAGTAACATTATCGAGGTCGAAGTAAACATGATGGCGTCGGGGAAAATAAAACAAAGATTCAACAGAGGAGATAAGAAGCCTCAAGGAGATGCATAGACATTGACATCGCATTCCTTAGATGATAAGTTGTACATGATGATGAATACCATGGAAAATATTATGGAGAGAATGTCCATGGGAAACAGACCTATTTCCTGAGAACAGAATGACACCCATCCCAGGAACTAGAAACTCATAAGGGGTCAAGTCCCTCAGATTAGACAGAGGGAACAAAGAGAGAAGAGGGATCAAGGTGACTAGTAGACAAGACCTCCATTCTAGAAAAACTACGTGGATGAAGACTTTGACCAGGCTTTCGAAGACCAGATGCATTTTTATGACAACAAAATCCTGCCCGTGTTCTTGACAAAGAGCGAGCATGATCGATACATGAGAAAAAAAAATGACTTCGTGTTGGAGACGGATGATTATATGATACTCAACATGGATGATGAGCCATCCTGGGAGAAAGAGGAGTTCATAAAAGGCTATCAGAATGCCATCATGCATTTCCAGAAGAAATATAACCTCTAGAGCAAAGACGCACATGTAGAGCCACAACAAACAAACCGCATAAGGAAACCTCCTGTCGACATCCCTTCCACAAGCCGACAGAAGTCGTACAACCCACCTAAGGACACAACTGAAAATACAAAGTCAAAGGAGAAGGCCCCGAGGAAAGTGCTGGAAACAAGGCGGGAAGTGCATGGAAAAGAGGTACAGAAAGTCTGTCCCCATTTCAATTTTGAACATGAGATTGCCAAAATCAAAATCTTTGTCCCTTTCAACGAACTTATTAGAAAAGACGAGTATCGGGAGAAAATCATTAAAATTCTAAAAATGGCAGGGACCCCTGATACTTTGAATATCCAATATGACCACCTCGCTATCCTTTTTGGTCCATGCATTAAAGAGATAAATGATACCATGGAAATCCATCCATTCTATGCTAGTCTAAAGGTCCATGACATGAACCTGCATAACACCATGCTAGATTATGGGGCGTCTCACAACCTCAGGCCAAAGGTGACCATGGATGAATTGGGTTTGGATATCACCAGGACATAAAAATACCTTTTCTCTTTTGATTCGAGGAAAGTCAAGTGTTTGGCCTCATCAAAGACCTAGTTGTGTCATTGGCTCAAATCCCCTCAAAGAACATGGTTATGGACGTACTCATTGCATACATCCCCCAAAGTTTTGGCATAATGCTATCAAGTTCATCGCATGGATATGTCATACGCCACCATCCCTGTTTTTGGCCATGATAGATGGTTGTACAAAGAAGTGTTGTTGAAATACATGGTAAGCAGCAAGACACAGAAAAATAACCATCCTATATACACCATCGACACTAAGGTTGGTTCTTCTATATTCTACAATGACCTGAGTTTCGAAGAGGAAGAGACGACAACCATCCTGACAGCTGACTAGAAAACCACGCGGGAAATGACAGAGTGCGCCGATCCAAAAGACCACGTGGAAAATGGAGTGTGGAACATGATTTTCGATGGCATGGTTAGCAAAGAAGGGGTTGGTGTCGGCGTATGGATAAGCCCTCCTGAGGTCGGCATAAAGTTGTGTTCATACAAACTCACGTTCGAATGTACAAACAACATGGCGGAGTATGAATCACTAATATTAGGCTTACAAGTTTTGAAAGAATTGGGCGCGCAGAGGATAGAAGTGCACGAAGATTCCAAGATGATCATAAATCAGGTAAAGAGAGTATATCATATCAAACACCCTAGGCTGAGAGCATACAGAAATTTGGCGTTGGATCTCCTCGAAGGATTTTCAGAGTATGACCTATCTTCTATCCCTAGAGAGAAAAATAATATCGTTAATACATTGGCCACCTTGGCCTCGATTTTTAAGATCGCCATATTCCCAAACAAAAAATATGAAATCGAGGTCAATCACAGGTTCTTGATAATATCAAACATTGGAAAGTGTTTGATGATGACAAGCAGGTGGAGAGATTCCTCCTTATGAGCGACGAGTTCCCCAAAATAAACATTGACGAGGAATGTTTTTGCGACAAAGATGAGAGTGTGGATGCATGCAGTAATGACGACCCTTTCCAAAACCAAATCACAGGAAGGTACATAATCGAACTGAAAAATAACATCATTCCAAAGGGGTTAGTGCTGATGGAAAAGATGTTTGATGAGAATGGCGTGCTTAAAAGCCCAAGATCATTGCAAACACATAAGACTTGGAAGACTGTAACATAAGGACTAAGAAAAACCCAAATATGATCAAATTATTGAAAACACTTAGTCCAAAGGTCAAGCAGGACTATGTCAAACTCATGGAGGATTTCCCCGATGTGTTCATGTGGAGCTACGATGATTTGAAGTTGTATGACACTAAAGTGATTCAGCATATCATCCCTCTCAAAGAAGAACAGAATCCCTTCAAACAGAAGTTGAGACGAATAAATCCCCTGCTGCTACCATTGATCGAAAAGGAGGCAAAGAAACTCTTTGAAGCTAAAATTACCGTTTCTTTACGATTCTCAAAATGGGTAGCTAATTTGGTGACTGTAAGAAAGAAAAGTGGTGAGATAAGATTGTGTGTAGATTTCTGGAATCTAAACAGGGTGTCTCTCAAGGATCACTACCCTCTCCCCAAAATGGACTATATCTTGCAAAAGGTGGTGGGGTCTTAGAAGATGTCCATGTTGGATGGTTTCTTAGGTTATAACCAGATCATGGTTCACCTTGACGATAGAGAAAAGACAGCTTTCACAACTCCATGGGGAATGTTCATGTATGCCAAGATGCCTTTCGGTCTGATGAAAGCCGATGCCAATTTCTAAAAGGCTATGGACATAGAATTTTATGATGAAAAGAAAAGCTCATTGTAATCTATCTGGATGACATCATGGTATACTCTGCCTCCAAAAAGAAACACCTCGAGCACCTGAAGAAAGTATTCCAGAAGTGCAAGAAGTTCGACATATCACTAAATCCAAAGAAATCACATTTCGGGGTGGAAGAGGGGAAGATGTTAGGAAACATTATCTCCAAGGAAGGCATTAAGATAGACCCTAGTAGGGTTGAAGGGATCCTAAAGATCGACACCCCGCACAGAAAAAAAGAAGTGCAATCTTTCCTGGAAAAAGTGAACTTCTTGAGGAGATTCATCCCGAACCTAGCCAAAATCATAAAGCACATAACCTGCATGCTCACGAACGGAAACAAGACAAAGTGGAACCCGGAGGCCAAGAATTATTTTGAAGATATAAAAGTGGTGCCGACTAAAGAACATGTGCTAGCCAACCTGAACTTTACGAAAGATTTCATCCTATTTTCATTTACCTTATAACACACTATTGTGGGCGTGTTGTTGTAGAAAGATGAGCAGGATTTTGAAAATCCTATAGCCTATTTCATCCGGACACTGCGCGATTCTCCACTGAGGTATGAATTTATGGAAAAACAGGTGTACACCTTAGTGAAATATTTGAAAGAATTCACGACATACATATTGCAGTCCCATGTCATCACTTATGTGCCCAACAACTCAGTAAAGGATATCCCAACTCAACCTGACCTGGAAGGAAGGAGAGGCAAGTGGATAGTGACCATGCAAGAATACGACCTTGAGATCAAGCCTACGAAACTAATCAAGGGTTAGGGCCTAGCGAAGCTAATGGCGTAGTTGGATTGCGACGCTGTAGGAATGAATTTCATCATTGATCTGTCAGAATGCCCTCAAGAAGAAATAACCGTGCAGGTGTCTCAAGAGTTCATCAACTCACCATGGTATGCAAACATCATCTATGTGTTGGAGAATCTCCACGCTCCTCCGAGTGTAATTAAGACTGAGGCCAGATTTCTCAAACTCAAAGCGGTTAAGTTTTGTATCCTTGATAATTCACTCTATTGGAAGGATCCTGGGGGAATATCGCTAAGTTGTTTGCTGGAAAATGATGCAAAATGGGCGATACAAGAATTTCAAAAAGGTGACTGTGGAGGACACCACTACTAGAAAACCATCGTGCACAAAATCCTGAGGGCAGGTTACTACTGGCCTAAAATCTTCGCAGAGGTGTATAAAGAGGTCTCCAGCTGCCATTTTAGACGGGAGAAGAAAGTTGCAGCCCTTTCCACTAAATTCGATCTCAGTCAAAGAACCCTTCATGCAGTGGGGTCTAGATTTCATAGGGAAAATAAATCTTCCATCCTTCGTGCAACACATATGGATACTCATAGCCACCGATTATTTCACGAAGTCTATAGAGGAAATTCCCACAAAGAAAGAAACCGATGCAGTCATCATCCAATTCCTAGAGACAAACATTTTGTCGAGGTTCGGATGTCCCATCAAGATCAGAACCAACAACACGACCACATTCAGGTCCAAGAGGATGGAAAAGTTTTGTCAGGATTACAATACAACCCTGGGGCATTCCACGATGTATTATCCACAAGGAAATAGGTTAGCAAAATCCTCAAATAAGAGCCTAACCAGAATCATCAAAAGACTCTTGTAAGACAATAAGAAAGCTTGGCATAAAGGCTTATCTATGCGTTGTGGGAATATCAGGTCACCACCAAGAAGTCCATTTCAACGTCGCCTTTCCAAATCATATACGATGTTAACACCATTTTCCATACCTCAATGGGGCCACCCATTAGAAAATTGTTGCAAGAGTAGGAGGACGAGCCAAATGGTGCACAAAGGAGAATAAATCAGCTAATTCACATGAAGAGGGTGAGGGAGCAGGTGTACGATTGATCGAAGATTCATCAGGAGAGGATAAAGAAATCCTTCGAAAAGCGCTCTAAACAGGAATATTTTCAGATAGGATATTTGGTGTTGATATAGGACGTGAGAAATGAAGATAAAGGGAAGCACAAAAAGTTCGACCACCTTTGGATAGGTCCTTTCAAAATCAATATGTACTATGGGAACAATGCTTATTTCCTGGAAGGATTAAATGGAGAATGCCTTGGTTGGGGGCCTGTAAACGATAGGTTCCTCAAGCATTATCTAATGAAATAAAATCTGTTTAAGTCATTTGTCATTGTAAGTATTCATTTTATTTGTTTTTGCATCAGGTCAGTAGGTCAGCAGAAAATTGAAGCCCGAAGTGAAGGCCCTAAGTTTATGTTGAGTTTTTAAGAAGCTACGTCGATAGGTTTAGGTTGTGTTTTTTTTTTTTTTTTACAGTGCCAAAGAAGTTAAAATGAGGCCCAATGGTCAGGCACCTCGTCTACTATTCTTTACGACCACGCAGACAGGATAGCATCCATGTTGGAGCCAACTATTAGTGTCACCATTTTTCTTTCAATTTAGAGTCAGTTTTAGTCGCATCGTGACCCATGCGTCCAAGCATGTGAAGTCAGGTATGTAGTACCATAGGGTCAAATTCAACAAGTGGTCAGTTGGCCCTTGGAAATGGGAAGAGATGTCAGAGTTGAAACATGCGTAAGTGGTCAGGTATGTCTTTTCCAAAGAGTTGAGTCATGTTAAGAAATCAGTCTCTACGTGCCCCAGGTCGAGTCAAGTAGTTAATGGAAGTCACATAGGAAAGTGCAATAGATGTTATCAGTTCATCATGAAAGCCAAGGGAATGAAAAATTGCGGCATTTGTATCATGCATGCCCTACAAACATTATCGTTTGTGTTCTACATGTAGGGATGTGCCATGGAAAATCTGCAATTCAATTCAAAACATCTCGCCGCCATGAATTCACTGTTCTCTAGCAAGATTCCTCCTTCTTCTTGACTCGTTATAAATTCCATATGCTCGGTACCCATTTTAGTTGTGAAACCAAGCCCAAACCTTTTTTGCATTTTCCATTTCCAGATCAGGCTGATCAAAGTTCCCTCCTTATGAATTTTTCGGATACACCGCACGCTGAATACATACTAGTTGCGCCATGGAAACCCCCCAAAACATAAGGAAACGCACGTAGAGCAATAGAATTGCTAGGTCCAAGCCCCAAAATGACTAGGAGTTGTTCTCACCTACAGTAGGCATTCCAAAGTATGTAAAAGGAGTTATCCCTTTACCCACAGAGACAATCAGATCAAACCGCGTGGAACCTGAAGCGAAAATACTTGTGCAGGGACGAAAGATAGTAGAAGCCATGTCTCCCCAACAAAAAATACCTCAGAGAAGGGGTAGGCCAAGGAAGAACAAGGAAGCTGAGGAAGATAGACTTTCATAAGAGTCACGTGCCAGATCGGTGGTCGAAGAACTATTCATGCGCATCATCCAGATGGAGCCCACTAGAGGATAGAGTTGCGAGAGCAGGAGAAGAACAAGGGAAATGGTTACAACAGGAGTGAATGATCAAGATCCATCTCAACAATTAAATAAGGCAAAGCTGGCTATCACTGAACTCTACTAGGAAAACATGGAGTTGAGGTGGCGGCTAGCGACAAAGACTATGGAAGCATCAACAGTGCAAGGTCATGAAGGAAATGTGTCATGGTTAAAAAGACAACTTAGAGAGGCGCAAGACACCATTTTACAACTGCGCGAAGCATAGAGGTTGTTATAGGAAAGGCATACAAATCATTCCATGGAATGCAAAGAGGCCGAGAAAGAAGCCTACACAGTGCTTGCCAACATGAAAAAAAACAAGTTTAGCTAGTGTTTGTCTCTGCATCTGCCAAAGAGAAGACAAATTTTGGCATTTTTGAATGACACATTTCCCTAAAGAACTCTAACTTTTGATAACATTCGTGACCATCAAACAACCACTTTCCATGCACATTTTTCCCAACAAATGAGTGCCTGACATAAATCAAATCCATTATAGCAGATAGCGATTTCCTAGCAGACACATGTCTGCTCAGACATCTGATCGAAGGGAAATACTGACACATATTTTCCTTATATCAAGACATGACCGATGATCAGATCCTCATGGAAAATTACAAATAGTCATGTGTAAACAGACGTGATTATTGTCTATTGTTGGAAAGTGCCATGCGAAGAGTCTCTAACACATACCACTTAGTTTCCTAGTTTTTAGAGCTAGCAGTTAGAGAAATGGGCAACCCAAGCAACGCCGTTATTTATATATTTCATCTATTTGATGTAAGCCAGGTTGGTTGGAAAAATTGGTATAGACCGTAACTATTGTATGAGATTTGATTTCTACCGAAACTTAATGAAAAAGTCCTATAAATTGAAGTGAATATTCTAATTATAGCAGTTGGATGTATTGTTTTCCATTTCTCGCATATGTTCTCCCTGTTATCTTATTCATATATTTTTCTGTCTATTTGGGAACAAATTTTTGAACATGTGGATTCGCTGCACATCACCCCTTATTCGTGCCACTTAGACAAAATGTTTTCTTCTGAAAGTTAACTCTGAACTCGCTCACAACAGTGCTCCGAGTTACTTCCTATAGTTTCTTTCCACCACACCTTACTATTTTTCACTAAAGACGATTACTCGCTTAGCCTTCATGCTCTCAAGTCCAGTTACCGAGTCATTTGTTTCCAGTGTTTCCTCGAATCGACTCCATAGCCCACCATATTATTTTCTTACACCAATATAACTAGAGACCATTATATCAAAGGTTTTAAATCTAGCCATTGCTTTAAAATCCATATCCTGCATGGATACCGTGCCCCTCGAGAGAGCCCTCTCTGGATCTGAAAGACTAGTTTCAGGTTTCAAAGTTGGTTGAAAAAAGTTACCTTCGTCTTCTATTTATCAGCCGAACATATTTACGGAGTGCTAACACAACTTAAAACCAAATGGTTTATTGATTCTTTTTATTCTTACCACTTACAACCTGATATGTACAATAGGAAATCATATGGTATGGATACAGATCCACCTGATTATACAGATGGAGTGGTGATACCCTTGCTTGACCCTAAGATAGATTCTCTAGCACACATAAATAATACTAGAACTTCTCCTTTGTGGGGAACATCGTTGACCCATGTTACACATCACAACATCTTGTGAACACAACGTTTTCTCCCACCTATCTAGCTACACATATGTATACACCAAGCGCTTTAATTGGAAGTTCTATGTCATTTCCCTCCAGTCAGGTGGCCAACAATGATGCTACCTTGGGACCTGTGACAAATGGCTTGTTTTTCTCCGCTTTCGGTCAAGTAGGTAACATGATGACAGCCACATAAGTTGGTCATCCTACTCAAACTATTCATGCTGCACAAGTTTTGCATCCTACACAAATTGTTCAAATGGGAAGTTCTTTCATACCTCCCACTACAGGGGGAATTCCAACTAGGGGGAAACCGTTAGCTGTAGGGAAATCATCAAGATGGGGGGAAAATCTAGCTTAGGGGAAATAATCATCTTGGGGGAAATAACTATTTTGGGGAAAACAACCAGTTTGGGGGAAATCCCTTATTGGAAACTAGCTAGGGAAATCCCTTACTGAAATACAACCTCAATCCTGGGGGAAAACTGTTCTAGGAATATCTACAAGCATTTATATAGGACTACCATATCTGGGAGTTGGAAATACTCTATCAGGTCAACCTGATCCAATGGTTATCCCTTTGCAAGGATATTTTTCTGCTCAAATCATGAACCCCATGTTTCCTACTCCCCAACCCTCTCAAACTTAGTATATGGGAGGACCATCAAGTTTTACAGTGCCATCAGAAATTGTATATGGTCCTATTGGTACCCCAATGTCACATCAGTACTACTAGTATTCACAACCAAACTGACAACTTCCCTTTTTATATAGATTAGATCTGTTGGATTTGTCATGTTTGAGTAATGATCCCATACAAAATTCCCCATTTTGGCCACTAATCCCTTCCAAACTACCCTCTGATATCCTGAAGTTTGATGAAAAAACTGGAGAATATCCTAACAATCATGTAATGACCTTCGATATTTGATGTTCTTCTAACTCCTTGATGGAATATTCCATTCATCTAAGACTTTTCCAGAGAAATATCACAGGTTCAATAGAAAAATGGTATATTGATCTGCCATGAAACTCCTTTGGTGACTTTAATCCTCTACCTATGGAATGTTTCACCCATTTCCAAATACCAATCTAGTATGAGACTAGTATCGATATTCTAACCTCGCTTAGAAAATCCACCTCCACCCATATATCTGATCACATTCATGAATGGAGGCGACAACGATGGTTAATTAAAGATACAATTTTGAACCAACTCCTAGTAGACTGGTTCATTAAGTCACTCCTGTCACCCATTGCTAGATATTTCTCCATGGGAGTTGTTGTTACTAAAGAGCAGGTGATCAGTCGTGTTGAATATTTAGACCTGGTATATTCCCAAACTGGCACACTATATGATCTAATTCCTCATGTTGATCGATCGTTGAATGATCCTTCTAGAATGACATTGGAATCCCATGTCGATGGCATGGTAGGTTCTTTAAAAATACAATATGAAACCCAGTGGAATGGGAAACAAGGCCATACATCCTCCACCCTAGATTTATACATCCTCCTCTACTATAGAAACCTCTGAGGTGAATGTGGTTCAATCCACTTCATCTCAGCAGCCTGGAGGAAAGAAGAAAAATAAGGGTAAATCCAAAAAATCTTCTAACTAGTAGGAGAGTAAAAAAACTCAAAAATCTACTGACACAAAACTGAAAAGGAAGGTGAAGTTTCCCTACCTAATTTTCACATATGACCATTATAAAAAAGACTTCCACCATCAGGAGGAATTCACAAAAAGTTTTAAGGGAACCTCTCAACCTGCAGTGTTAACCAACCCTTTCCCACCTCAACAACAACAAATAGTTTCCCAAAATCCTTCCCCTCTGTAAGGGGGAAACATATGTCATCCTCACCATGGGGATGCTTCATCAAGCACCACTATGTTTATGTGTAATGATATGGCTAGTTTAACAACTAGAGCCAAGACATATGACACTAGTTCAGAAAAAATACCAATGAAAATGGAGGTGCTACGGACAAGCCCTCCACCTCCAATACTCCACCACCTTTTGATTCTCTTCAAATAGAAAATATTATTAGTGACTCAGTGTTGTGCCCACTTAAGAGCACAATTTAAAGTTTGACTTTTAATCCAAGTGTCAAGATTTCCCAAAACTACAAAATTTTTGAAGATTTGGCATAGGCTCCTTACACTATGTCGACGCTCGAAGTTATACAAAATTGTCCGACTCAAAGTAGAACCTTGTTTTTAGCCATTGGAGTTATGGATCTAGAGGCATCAAATATTATTATGTTTAATATAGAATATTTTAATGTGAGGCTATTCCACCACCTTGCATTCCAAATTCATACCATCATTCATGAGAAGAATATTCATCGTAATTTTTTAGATGAAGAATCCTCAACTTGTGTCATGTCTATATCCTTTTGGATGACCATTGGCTCTCCTAACATCAACCAGTCTCAAACTAACCTTAAAGTGTTTGATGGATGTGGCTTCACACCTTATGGAATTTTACACTCTTTACCCGTGGAATTAGAAGGAAAAACCATTTCTATTGATGTAGAAGTGGTAGACACACCCCTGGACTATAACTTGTTTCTTGGTCATATTTGGTTTTATTCGATGACCACTATATCTTCTTTCTCCTTTCACATATTTCAATTCCCTCATGAAGGGAAAATTTTGACTATTGAATAACTCAATTACTGCACACCGAATATCCCCAATAACAATGATAATAATATCCCTTTCTTGGGACAGTCCAATATTGAGTATGAGGGTGTGGGGGTAGGATTCCTCACTCATGGGAATTTTTCCCTTTCCTTCCATTGACCCACCACGTCAGGTTGACACAATTAACATGATGTTTTCTACGGTGCAACAATCCATGAATCGTTTGATCCTTAGGTAGTACCTAGCCCATATGAACTCGAATCACTAGGTCACACCATGCCACTTAGTCCAACAAAGGTTTCATATGACACGATTCAATATTCCTCTTACATCTCGGGTTCTTATGACCAACATATCATGCAATCAGATTCGTAGTCTCTACCATCTTGGATCAACTCCTCATTTTCCTCTCTCGATTATCTCATATGTAATTTTACATCAAATGAGTGCATAATGGATATTATGAGCCTAGAAGAGTCACCCTAGGAATATTATCATCATCGATCATATTTCCTTATAATATGGGCATGGAAGAGAACAACATCAAATCCATTGTTTCACCTGATATTGGAAAAAAACATCAGTCCCCCATTCTTACTCAGGACACTATCTCTGAGGGGAATTTAGGGAATATCACACTGACCACTTCTATCAACATATCAATGAAACATGGTGTCATGCAACATATTAAACTTGGCCAAAATTTCTCACTTGAAGAGATTACAACATATACACCCTTGTTTAAATAATTATGTGTTGTACTATGTTTTCATTGATGTCAAGGGATTGATGTCAAGTATTTCCATAGTGATGTACTTTTATCATTGATATAATTGATGTAAAAGGGTTTATCTCATGTGGTTTCATTGATGATTTCAGAGGGTTGATGTCATGTGGTGTCATTGATGTAAATATTGATGTCATGTCATGGTTGATAGGAAGTACCAAATGGATGAACTCCAAATTGGTCCCCTTATGGCACAAGCCCTCATAGGAAGACGCTCTTGGATAAAGTTTTCAATGTGGTCCCCTTATGGTGAAATCCCTCATGGGAAGATGCTTTGTAAAATCCAAATGGTTAAGTGGTTCAGTAATTCTAGAAGCGTGGTTAAGGAACCCAAGCTTGGTTGAGAAATAATGTAATGAAGATCAATGATTTTGCAAGTAAAACTATTCTAGAGGGATAATGCTCATCATTCCATTTGCGTTGATATGTAGAACATCACCTAAATCCTCACGGTTTGAGAGTTAGGTCCATGTTATTTAGAAGCCCCTAGAAGGTCAAATAATTCAAGAAGGCCAAAGAAGTTAAATTATTCTAGAAGCTCCTTGAAGAAGTTTACCAATCAAAGTGGTTAGTCGATTGTTAAGTGGTTGCAATAAGAAAACAGTTAAAAATAAATTAGTTTCAACTAGAAGTGGAAAGTTTACTATTTGTGGAATAAGTGGTTGTAAGTGGACAAGTGGTTAGAAGTGGGTTAGCCCCCAAAAAAGCAAGGAAGTTGGTTAGAAGATAAACCATAAAGGAAGCTACTTGGAGAAGTATAGATAAGAGAGAAGGGGTCTCTTATAGGAAGGAATCCCTTGAGCATGTTGAATATATATTTTTGGTGAAATGTTCATTGCAGGTACTTATGGACACATCAGAAGTTCCGCAATTCTAAGGAAACAAATTAGTAGTAGAATAATCATGGTAGAAAATTCATGGCGAAAAAATCATGGCAAAAGAATCACGACGTCATAACCATGGTAGAAGAATCGTGGATAAAAACCTGTGGTAGAAAAACTATGGCAACAGAATCATGGCAGCCAAACCACGACAGCAAAACCACAAAAGCAGAATCACGACAGAAAAATCATGGCTACATTATAGTGAGGTTTGGAACATGGTTATGTATGGGTTTATGGTATTTGGATTATGGAGAGTATGGTGTATCTTGTTGGTTATCTTGGTGATATTGTGCATATGGTTGATATTTATCGTGTTGGTTGATCTATTTGATTAGATCAGGTTTGATCGATCATATTGATGAGACGGGTTGTGCATAGTTGATGCACTTGTGTTGGTATAGACTATTGGTACAATTTGACATATTACTTTATATGTACAAGTTTGGTATTGTACTTGAGGGTTGGAATTGTCACATCTCATTTGGTGTTGAGATCTACAAGTTGGGTCTTGTATTTAAATTTGATACACTACTAGAGTTGTTTGTCTTTTCAGTTGATGTCGATAAAACCCTCAAATTGTAGTCTCTTGTAACACATAATACAAAAAATTTACATATATATATTGTGTTCCTTCTGTTCTTCATGTTGATGGTTTATTGATGATGTATGTTGTTGAGATATGTTTACATGCAAACAACTATTTGTTAATGGAAGTAATGAATAATGATATTTGAAGTGGTTTCTAACTAAAGTTTTGTAAAGAGTTGTAAAAAGAGCCTCACACTGATTCAGCCCCCCCCTCTCTATGTGGTCATTGTTTCCAACAATTTGTATCAGAGAAGGGATTCACTATAAGCCTTACAAGCTTGAAGGAGATCCATGGACACAAAAATGGATGAACTTGTAGATAAATTTCCCCTCTTTGACGAGACAAAGTACTCAGCATTAAGAATAGAAATGAAAGGGTGTTTGAACAAAAAAGGAGTAGTTGTTTGGAATACAATTGTTGCTAGAGTAGTTCCCACAAAGAATCAATCAACGTTTGTAACAAAGAATAATAATGCAGTGGCACTCAAGACCATGTTCAATGGACTCTCGGGTTCTGTCAAAGAAAACTTAGGAAAATGTACCTCCACCAAGGATCTATGGTTGAAGTTGGAGAAGGTTTATCAAGACAAAAAAAAATACATTGAAGACAATGCCATCAGGGACAATGAAGGTAAATATTCTCCAAAATCTTATAATTGCAACAATTATAAGTTTGATGATGTTGAATGTTGTTCTACTAATGAAGCAGAAGATCTAGAAGTAGTTTGTGTAGAATCAACTAAAAATGATTTTATATATGAAGAAGAAGATTTGTTGAAGCCTAAGGATAAAGTTATAGATGCTTTAGAATAAGAAAAATATAATCATTATTCTTTTTATGATCTTGAAGAAATCACTAATAAATCCCTAGAAAAGTGTCAAAAGAATAAATCCCTAGAAGAAAGTGAAACTAAACAAAGGACCAAACTAGGAGAAAAAAAAGAAGAGATCAAGAAATTAAAGAGTGATATAATTAGTCAAGTAGAAGAAAATAAGAACGTAGATGATGAGATTAGAAAAATCCTTGAATATATTAAAGAAACAACAAAAATCAATATCAATCTAAAGACCCAAATTGAAGAAGCCAAACAGATAGAGGAACTATTGAAGAATCAAGTAAATGAAAAGGAAGAATCATGCCATAAGCTAGAAACATAAGTTGTTGATATTGAAAGGAAATTAGAGAAGTCAAACACTCACATCAAGTTCATGAATATCTCAACAATATTGGATGAAATCTTGGATATTCAAAGATCACTAAATGGTAAACCTGGTCTTGGATACAACAAGGAAGCAACAAACTCTGAAACTAGCACTTCCAAGAAGAATGAGGTAAGTCCTTCATTCTGAAAAGGTGGAAACAATGTTGTAAGTCATGTACCTACAATTTCCAACCATGTCATGTTTTTCACCATAAAATGCGCTCTCACCCTATTCCACTTCATCCAGTAGTTGTCATCAGCCCTTTTGCAAAATGGAGTATTGACTTTATGCAATGTAATCCTACCTCGGTTGGGGGGCATGGGTATATTATAGTCCCATTCTACTATTTCACTAAATGGGTCAAGGCTATGCCTACATTCACGAACGATGGAAAAATTGTTGCGTTATTCGTATTCAATCACATTCTCATGAGACACAGAGTCCCACAAGCCATCATTATTGATCATTGTTCACACTTTTGAAACCATACGATGGCTAAGTTAAGCACAAAATTTCTCTTTTTCCATGAAAATGCATCCCCATATTATCCCCAAGAAAATGGGTAGGTAGAGGCCATTAATAAGGTGTTGAAAACCATGATCCAAGATATGGTGGGGTCACAAAAATTAAATTGGCACTTGAAACTTTTCTCATAATTTTGGGCTTACAGGACTTTCGTAAAACTTTCCACTGGGTTTTCTCCTTTCCAATTGGTTTATGGCCTAGAGTAAATTCTATCGATTGAATGTGAAATTCCATCACTCAAATTAGTCATTGAACTCCTTCAAAACACCTCTACCGAGGAGGAGTGGTTCTTGCATTTAACAAATCTCGATGATCCCATCATGATGCCTCTCTCTCTAATAAGACACATAAAAAATGCATCAAGACACAATATGCCAAATCCATCCAACCTCTTGTCTTTGACAAAGGTGACCTAGTTTTAGTCTATGACCAAGACCATGCTAATCTAGGGGTAGGTAAGTTAGAACCCATCTGGCATATTTCTTACATTTTGAAATGAGCACTACAAAAGGGTGTGTATGATATATTTGACTATGATGGGACCCCATTGAAGGATCCTCAAAATGGGCTATACCTAAAGAAGTATTATGCTTAGGGTAACCCTACATTTGTGCTTTGTATATTACTTTACCATAAATTTGGTGTATTTTGGTTGTGGTGTTATTTTTTATTTTGTGTGTAGGGTTTTGCTTCACCAAGGGAGTTTAACATAGTAATTGATTCACTTGTGAATTTCATGTTAGACTGGCATCTAGTGCATACATAAATCACAAAGCATGTAAAAGTGAAAAAATAAAAACCAACATTCAATTGAAAACTTAGGAATAAACAACCGAAATAAAATCCATATATATATATATATATATATCATAGAAAAAAAATTATACATCATAAAACCCAAAAAGTACATAGTACATAGTACTCTACTCATCATCTTGTGGCACATTATGCTCATGATACTATAAAAATGCTCGAGCCACTCAGCATAACAAATGGGTAATGCCCTCTGGAACTCCCATTGTGTGCCTATGGAGATGATAAAGAACTTCCTGCATATGCATCGCGGGGACACCCATGGTGAACCCCCTCAGGTTACTTTCCACATCCTAAATCCCTCTAGCGCCACCTTCCTCTTCTTGATGTGCCTCTTCATGTCGATGTAATGTTGGCATACCTACTAGCTGCACTGTTCCTCGATTTGCGAAACGAAAACAAAAACATTTTAGATCCACTTTGTACAACAA
>ML804400.1:268877-298171 GCA_009831015.1 Picea engelmannii
CAAGGTCTCATTCTTCGAAGACATGCTTGACACATCCCACTGTGATCCCTTAGGAAGCACTAGATCCATGTCTCCTCTAAAATCCATCCCAGCATACAGGAATTCCTCAATGATAGGAATCTTATCTTCCCACCATGTGAAGAATCCAACATCAAATGAGAAAATTTTGGGACCACCCCCTAACCAAGACATAAGACTAGTCCAATGCTCCATGCGTGGCTCGGTCGAAGGTTGCACGATAATATTTATCCATGGGTTCATTAAAGGCACCCGCTATAAGAAGAATGAAACCAAGATGGATCCATATCCGAACTGTTTTTGTCTCCTTGTATTACACTTGGTGATTTGATCCTTCAAATTCACCAACACACCTCCACACTGGCCGAACACTCTCGGCTCAATACATTCAATGGCATACACCATCTAATATTTTGAAGCAATATGTGGCCTTGTGCTACCTTCTAGCCTCGTGATAGTGAAGAGGATCATGCGTAACATGCAACCTATGATTTCCTTGATGGGAATCTTACCGTTTCTTTTTTGAGCACCTTCCTAATAGTATTGGGAAATGTATTCATCAGTCGACATGTCAGTGCCCCAATGACTAGCCAAAATGAAATAAATTCCCTGTCAAGAAATAAAATCCCTCCATCTCTATATGAATATTATGTGGACCCACATGAAAGAGTTGGTCATTTTCATCCCACATCCTTATCAGATGCTCTAGAAGAAGTTCTTTCTTCCTCATGCTTTGGTTCTTGAAGAACTTAAGTAAACCATAGTTTCTTAAGGCTTCCATGGTGTTTGCATCATGTAGGGAATCCATGTCTTCAGCCTCATGTTCTCACTCTTTCCACTCGATCATTTTGTTCAAATACTTCCTACACATGATAATAAGAATCATTAGTCCAATTTTGAGCTCATTTTAATGCTTTCTTGATCATATATCAGAAAATATTCTTATAAACTTCACCTATTGGCCCCCCAGAATGGATTACATGGTGATAATCACTCCCCATTAGTTATATACAAGGTGATGAAGTCTACTTCATCGCACATATCGATGTGTTATGGGAGAAATAATCCCCAGGGACACCAAGAGAGCCCTAAATCAACTCAAATCTACCCTAAGATTGCATAAAATGACATGACAACACAATCAAATGAGAGAGCATGAGGATAATACCAACCTTGTTTAGATGACTCATGAAATGGTCTACTCAATCTCCCACAATCAACACTCCAAGATCTTCCCTAAAAGGAGGAAATTTTCAACAAGGCAAGCTAAGAGGTAATATAAACTAGGTATTTTTCACCACTTTCTCTTTAATCCATTGGAACTAGTTATTTTAATATGTTCACAACATCTTGTTTCGTCCATACAAGCTATTTCTTTGAGTGTATACATTATTTGATGCATATTTATGACTTTAGTTGCATCAAGTCATCTCTTACTTGTGCGGGATTTTAGTAGATGAGACCTTTACCCCTCCAATGACCTTGTTCATGAGAGCATGCTTCGTCGTTCTTCAAGCTCATTAAACAACTAAGATTCATCTTTCAAGTGGTATTTTACGCCTTTTTTGGCCTCATAAGACTAACTATGAAAAAAGAACATTCTAGTCAATCTTGACTAGAATATTTCTACCTTGTATTGTTTTACACCTTTTTGGGCTTGGCGGACTAAATTTAAAAAAAATAACACCCTTGGAGTCTTTTTTAAGATATTTTCAAAATATCTAAACATGGAAATACCATCGATTTTACCTTCTTTGGACTCATAAAATTATGCATCGAAGGACCCACATGGGATTGAACCCCTCCTTCTTAAGGTTCATTAAACATATCATGAGGGACTCATTAAAGATGAGCTATACTGAGCACATGTTATCCTCCTCAAGATAATTTAAAAAACAAATAGGTACTCTTTACTCATGGTGGGGGGGGGAATTTGAGGGAAGTGGGTCAAGTTTTGGAAAGCATTATGTCATTTGTTTGTTGTCACCCTTGAACATGGAACCTGTTTTCATATTGTCTTGGACTTAGGTAATCTTCTTCTTAGTCATACCAATCCTATGAGTCATCATACTCCTTCAACTCACCCGAAGAGTACCCCAGTTATCGTCACATTATGTTTTGGTTTATCTCCCATCGAGTCAATGTTGCTAAGTTATTTTTTTTCCTCATAATGTTCAAGGGAAGTTTCATCCGAAATAAACCACTCTGTAGTATTACCAACTTTTATCCTTATGTCACTCTATGCTCATTTAATCCATTATCGTACATCACTTTCATGTGCCAGTTTCTTGTCGATAATGGGGGGAACATCATGGCTCTCCTTCGAAGAGTCTATTCCTATCGACTTCAACACATTATCTGGGAATTATACTTAGAAAGCAGACAGTACCCTGGAACCTTCATACCTCAATAGAAGGTCTCTTCACTTTTTACAATAGGTTTACATCATTGACCTTTGATACAATGATTCCATGAATGTTAGACTTCGGCTCATTTATTCACATTCACTAGAATGTACTAGGGTACATTAGGATTCATCATCATCATTGGTGATTTCCCTCACACTTGTTAACATTATACATCAATGACCAGTAATCAAGTGGTTTCTACCATGTTCGACATCAACACATCTATTCACATGGCTATAATTGTACCATTTCAGGATCAGGACAAAGACCCTAGGAACTCCGCAGGCACCCAAGATGTGATGGAGACTATTTGAGTAATTAGAATATTCCAGTATGGTCATGATGTTGGCAATATTACTGATATATATGTTGTCACATATATCCACTTTGTATTGGTTTGTGTCTATTGTTATCCGACAAATCGGTAAGTGCGAACACAAACTAATCTCCCTAACTTCAACAAGAAATTAGAACAAAACATGACAATATACTAAACTTTCCTTAGATTTCAATTACCAAATAAGAAGTTCATCCAAAACATACCTGTTAAATGTAGTAGACCTGACCTTGCCAATGTGATCTTAGCTCCGTCGTAAATCTTATGGAGACGTATCTGCAAAGAAACATAAGCCAACGAAGACAACAATAACAAAGTCTATTCTATATGAAACTATGTATGTGATCAATGAATCATACAATATGGACAAGTAACGTTCATATAGGAAAGAAAAGTATATTTGTATTAAATAATGTAGAAGAAAGATACAACCAAATGCCTTGATGTTGCCAGGTTACTTCCAACAGTTCCTTGCTTCCCACACACTTCTTCTACATGTATTCTGAGAATGTATATATGATAGTTGTTCACAATCTATCTTGACAAGGAAAATATCATAGTCATCATAGGCCCAAACTCTTGCTAGACTAATATCTCATTAGCTATTCTCAAAAGTTCTTCACAAATCTCACCAAGATCCAAAACAACTAAGTTAACTTTCCCCATTATAAATCTCCTCTTTTTATAAGTTTAAAAGTATAGGGTGAGGAGGTGAGTATGATCCCATGAGATCAGGGAGGTGACTCATATCTGAACTGATCGGAGGCCACCTCACCCTCGAAGATTCTATTCTAGAAGCATCGAGAAGCTTCTGCTTTTCTTTCCTACGGAAAATCATCACACCCTTAACACTAAGCAAGGTGTGATGATGTCGTAGGCTACCGTGGTGTAGCATGTGACGATTTGGAATCATTTCACCCTTAACACTAGGAAACGTGTGACAATTCTTCTTGATAGGGGTTTTTACAAGGGAAAAGATAATGTCATTTCTCTGGGAAAATTTATCTTCATTCTTCTTTAGGGATTAAGGAAATTGATCCTTCTAAAGAAAAATGATAGGTTTACATCATTAACAGTCATAGGGGTGATGAAAATAATGTGTAACAGTGAGCCCCCCAAACTATGAAGTTAGAACATAGTGATAGATGAAATACTTTGTCGAGTGTGTGTTGGGAACAAGGAACCTATCGGTCGGAAATCTGCCAATAAACAAGGAGATAAAGTACAATAATATATCATCACTGAGGTAGGCATTCACATGTTTAGAATTCAAATGACTCAAAGCATAAATGTCGACTTGCAAAGATCCATGTCAAGTAAGACATGTTATGGCCACCAAACATACATTGTGGATCCATGTCAATATGACCCAAATCTGAATATAGCCACCAAAAATACACTGTGGATCTATGTGTTAAAGACTCAAATTTGGACATAGACACGAGAAATACACAGTGGATCTATGCAACAATACAATCTGAATATACTCCAACACAACCTGAATCTGTCAAAAAAGATTCAGGGTCTTCATATCCACCACTCTATAGTATGAATCTAACCATATGACTACATGTACTGAAATCAAATATGGTAGAAACCACTTGATTTCTGGTCATTAATGAATATTGTTAACAAGTGCGAAGGAAATCACCATTACTTTCAATGACTCCTAAGGTACACTAGTACAATCCAACGGGTGTGAATTTATGGCTGAAGTTGAACACTCAGCGGAATCTCCCGATCAGGGTTCAATAATGAAAAACCACTATTGAAAGTGAGGAAACCTACCATTGAGGCATGCAAGTTCCAAGGTACTAATTAGTTTCTAAATATAATTCCTTAATAATGAGTTAAAGTTGACAATAAAAGACTCTTCACATGAGAGTTTTAATGTATCCCCCATCAATGACATGAAACGTGTAAAATGATTTGAAGTAGATTAGAGTAACAAGTGATTTAGGAGTGAATCAGGGATGGCCAACATAATAGAAGGATCAAGGACTGCAGAAATGGCCAATGCAATTGAAGGATTTCCAAATTGAACTTCTCTTTGAACATATTGACGACACGACAACTGTCTTGGAAACACTGACTCAACAATAGGGATCATAGACCAATTTATAATCTTATATAGGAGTATGATCAAGATACAAGCATATTTTCCAACCTATACACAAAGCGAGTGAAAGGGTGTCATGTTCAAAAGTGAATCTTCCATAGAACACAGGTTTAGACACATTTCTTTCCAAATTTTCCCCCCACCATTTATGCAAAGTACCTCTTTATTTTTACATAGTCTTGAGGAGAATAACGTATGCTTGAAATATAAGCTCATCCTTTGGATGAGTCCCTTGAAGTATGTTTAACGAAACCTAGGAAGGAGTGGTTCAGTCCCATATGGGCCTTTCGATGTTTGTTTTACGAGTTCAAAGAAAGCAAACTAAATGATCTTTCATATTTATGGAGTTTGAAAAGAAATTAAAGAGGAATCCATAAATGTTTCTAATCATGCTTGATTAGAGTGTTTATTTTTCATAAATTAGTATAATGATACTTAAAAAGAGATAAACTACCACTCAACAGAAATTTTCTTCAAATACTTTAATGAGTGCAAAAAGAACAAGATCGCTCAACAATCTTTTCATGTTTAGAGAGTTTGAAAAGAGATTAAAGGAAACTCCAGGGGTTTCCTTCTTCGTATAACTTTTACGAGTCCGAAAAAGTGATAAAATTTTACTCGGTTAGATTCTTAGGTATTTAGGAGCATGAGAAAGAACAAAGACTGAGATTGGGATTGTTTTCATTTTTGTGCAAGATTAAAACAAAACAAAACTATTCTTGGGATAGATTTTATTTTTATACAAGATTAAAAATAAACAAAACAATGCTTGGATCTAGTTTCATTTTTACACAAGCGTGAACCAGAGGAAACTATTCTAGAGGGATGGTTGGTGCCTAGCTCCCAACTTAAGAATCTAGTGGCTTGAATTTAGCATGGAGTCCAGAGGCTATAAGTACTACCCCCCAAGCTTCATTCCATCCAACATCATAGGTGGATGGAATGAATCTTCAAATACTATACGTAACGAAGTACTTGACTCAATCGAAGAGGGAGAAATTTATTTCAGTTTTTAACGAGCTTGATATAGAGAATAAGAACGATGATTCAGAATGCAGGTTCAATCCCCAAACCTTTGTTTCATGTTTTAATGAGCTTGACACAGAAACATGAACTATGCTCACAGTTGGTTTCATTTTTTAATGAGCTTGAAATAAAAAACCCATGCTTAAAGTTGGTTCATTTTGTAATGAGATTGAAATCATAAAACCATGATCAACACTTTATTCTTGATCATGGATTCCAAGAGAACAATGCTCCGAAAGGACACCATGTCAAGGGACAAAACTCGGTCATGGATTACAAGAGATCTTCACTGGACGAAAGAAACACACTCTGGAAGGAAGACATATCGAGGGCTACGACAGGGGTAAGGAGGTCATGCTCTAAAATACCTATCGAAGATATCACCATGTGAACTATTGGATCCAAGTCATAAGAGACTGATCTTACAATGAGAGGCTCATTTTCATCGGCAACTGAAGGCATGGAAGACAATGCCACATAATTGAACTGTGGCGGGGGCGATACCATACGCATATAAGAACCATTTAGGGAGGTCATTGAGTTGGTAATAAAGTAAGGACCAATGAATGAAAATTGATCAATATTCACAATTATTCCATCATGAGGGAAAGATATCACATGAAAAAGAGTGGACAAGATAGATTTCATGGCATAGACATAATCTCACCCAAGGAGTAAATCAAAATCCAAGGGGTCTTGGACTACCATAACATCAATAATGATATTTTTCCCTCCCAAATTTATGGGAAACTTAGGAAGGACTCCTAAAGGGTGACTGGTTCTTTTGTTAAAAGTTAATAGATTCTATGTAACCAATACAAGCTCAAGATAACCCTAATATTTCCAAGCAACAGAGGACAACATACTAATGGATGCACCTTCATCTATCAACGTCTGAGGAACATCCTGACCACAAAATTGTACTGTAATATTGAAAAGAATGTGAGAGGGAAGATGAGGTCTAGTTGGCGCACCCCAATAAAAAAGGATGTCCTCGTTACTTGGAGTGGGTTCCATGGCAGAAGTAGGAATTCACCCCAACATGGTAGATTTTGTATCAACGAGAAAAATGTGGGCAATATTGGCTTTACTCTATAGAAGGACAGTAGGATTGACCGATGACGGGATCATATCGACTACTTGGGTTGCATTCTCTAATGGGAGAATTGGATGGACCCATGGAAACAGATCGATCGCTTGGGTTTCACTCTCTAATGGGAGAGTGGGATCAACCAAGGATGGGATCAGATCGACCACTTTGTCAAGTGATTCAACTAAGGACATGACCATATTGACTTTCTGATCAACCAGACTGACCGACGAAAAGACTAGATTGATCATTCCATCAAATTCAGGTGGGTTGAGAGTAAGGCTATGGTCAGCAGCCGAAAGTTGAGGCTGGGAAGTAGTCATGTCTTCCAGTAATTTTTAGTCTTCATCCATACGAGGTAAAAGGTGATTTTGATGACTCCCTCTGCATAACATATAGGGGAACTTGACTCTACTTTTCTTCTTCCCAACAATATCTTGACTAGTTGACGAGAGGTCATCAACATGTTGTTCAGAGGATGATGACATGAGATAGCGAGGGCATGTAGACCATGCTTCTATATCCTTGGATATACCAGGGCAACCCTTAATAAGATGGATACCCTTACAAATCCTGGAAGGGTACTTGGGCTTACAGGTTGTTTGGGTGGTCTTGGCATCATTAACACTCCCAGCATGATTATCAGTAACTGGTCATTTTCCAACATGTCTCGAAATGGTTGGAAGTTTGGAAAATTTATTATTTTTCTTCTTCTTAATATTCCTTTTCTTCTTCTTCTTATCCACTGGGTTACTAGCTTAAGAGATTTCACTAGGAAAAGAAGATAAAACTGAAGAATACCTTGCAAATGAAGAAGGCAAAGAAGATATTACTGGTGAAGAAGGTGAAGGATCAACATGATGTTAATTTTCTTGGGGGGGAGTGCTTACAACCGAAGCACCGAATGCATTCAAGATTAACTGAGTGGAAAAAAACCATATTGGTAATTCAATTGTGAGACCTGAAAGGCTCAAAGTAGCGATGTAAGGAGGACCAATGTTTTCATCAGAAGGAAAAACAAAAGGTTCCCCCAGAGCAGGGGTTGCTTCATTGGTCATTCCAGGAACTGACGCAATTAAACACAGATCCAACCTAGAGTCTGCTAGGGAAAACAAATAGCACATTCTAAAAATATAGGAAGCAAGCAAACAAACAAAACCTTCTCACAATGAACAGACTAGTTGGTGATGAAATCCAACATCGCGAGAATAATGTAAGAAGGGAATGAGACAGATCATGTGGAAAAGTTACGCTGACGACCTGCTTAATGGACTTACGCCTTGGTGTAAGCTTCCACACAATAAATGTGGATTTACCCTCCAAGGAGCCTAAGTGAGTTTGGCCAACGTTTATTCCAAGTACAATGAAGACTTACACTTCACCATCACCTCGTGTATTACCCTAAATAGAAAGGCCACTAAAGTTACCAAATACAACAATCATGCATGGGGAAATAGTCAACAGTCCAATACATGCACAAGGGCAGGGTAACTGAGCCCGAAATCGACTTGGGAAGACCCGCAAAGGGTTTTTTTCTCAAGTGACCCCAAATAATATATGAAATCACTTCATCAATACCAACGAAGCATGGTTATTCACTCTGCTAGTCTCAATGTGACCTCGTGGTTGACCCTTGTGTGAGAAGGGCTTCCTAGGACAAACTGTAATAAGTGGATTTCACCACTCCCTAACTCAAGATTCTATGTTTGTTTACATCTTTGAACAGTTATCTTTCACACTTATTCCAAATCCCTACAACTAATCTAATGTAGGTTTTCTACCAGAAAATATAAAAATGTCTAATCAAATTTTATAAGCGCTTTATTTTAAGTTTGTTGTTACTCAAGAGGAAAATGGCATGGACTAAATGGTGTTTTGAACGACTCTAAAAAATGCAAAGAAATGAGAAAATATTTCACTTCAATGAAATCTATATTACAAGAAGGATAAAATGTTTATCATTCCCAGATACACAATATCCCAAGATTTTATTAAACTCATCAATATCAAGATCTTCAACAAATGAGCCAAAGAGACTGTATACCAAAAATGCCAAAAACCATGCAATTTCGCTACTTCAAATGAAAAGAAAGAAATTAAATTTTTTGTTTCAAAGATAGATAAAAACAATAGCAAATCTCTATAAAAAAGACAACCCAAACAAATTTACTCTTTGAACACGAATTATTCTGAAGAAAAAAAAAGTGTTATTTCACTAAACAATTCTAAATAAAAACAATGCTTGGTAATTGAAAGACACTAAAAGCAAGAGATCAAATATTTCAAAATCAAATAAGATAAAACAAAGAAAATATGGATAAAATAAGATTCAAAGTTGTCAAGCAGACTCTAAACGGACCATAATCAAACCCAAAAATTCACCCCAAAACCATATCTTAGATTTGGGCAGGGAAAGCCATAAAAAACTAAAAAAAAATCACAATCGCCGCAGGTTGAAAGACTAACATAGTGTGTCGATCCTAGATCATCACAGGTAAGAGGAGGTCACAATGTGATGATGTCACATTGTCTTTTCAAGGTAGAGTTTTTCAATCCTAAATCGTCTCACTGTCCCTCAAAGCAGGGTGCGACGATCAAAGTAAAAATGGGGAAAAAAAAGCATGAAGGTTTTCCAGTGAACCAGTGACTCAGAAAATCAAACCTAGGCTATCAAAGCAACAAAGAAACACAAACTAGGAAGAAAATACGCATTCCTGGTATGGTCGCCAATTTTTCTATCGAACAAATCGGTAAGTGCGGACACAAACTAATCTCCCTAACTTCATTAAGAGATTATAACAAAACATGCCAATATACTAAAATTTCCTTAGATTTCAGTTAGCAAATAAGAAGAGGATCCAAAAAATACATTTTAAATGTAGTAGACCTGACCTTGCCTATGTGATCCCAACTCTGTCATAAATCTTATGGAGAAGTATCTGCAAAGAGACACAAGCCAACAAAGACAATAATAAAAGAATCTACTCAATATGAAACTATGTATGTGATCAAGGAATCATACAATATGTACAAGTAACGTTCATATAGGAAAGAAAAGTATATATGTATTAAAGAATGTAGTAGAAAGATACAACCATATGCCTTGATGTTGTAAGGTTCCTTCCAACAATTCCTTGCTTCCCACACACTTCTGCTTCATGGATTTTGTGACTGTAGATGTGATAGTCATTCACAATATATCTTGACAAATCAAAGCTCATAACCATCATAGGCCCAAACTCTTGGCTAGACTAAACACTCTCACATCCATATTTTTGTAAAGTGTTTCAACCATCAACGTTTCTTTTGACTTCACACTTTAGGAAACATATGTTACACACCTAAGTGTCTCACTACTAAATGTCACACTTAAGTGTCATAAGTGTCGCAACTATCGCAATTATTAAAACCTAAGTTTCACACCACCAAATGTCACACCTAAGTGTCGAACATAAGTGTTGCACTTTACCAATTTCATCACCATGAGAAAATTTATGTCATAATCCCTACACAAGTTGGAAGGGAAACCTATCATTTGGAGGTTGAAATGCTACCTTTTTCCTTGATATTTTGGCCTTGTTTGAGCTTCATCTCCCCCCTTCCCATATATAAGGAGGGATTAACCTTAATCATCTCTCCCCCAAAGTGTCCTAGGGAGTGATAATCCCATTTTCATCACCCTGTGCACAGTTATGGGGGGGTGATGAAGTAGTTGAAACCATAATGCCTTGATTTGTGAAGTTGTTTCCATTTTGTTTTAGTTTTTTAAGGGATTGGTTTGATCTATATCCTATTCAAGGAAGGTCAATCTTGTTGGTTTATCCAAATCCTCATTTGACCACATCCTCTTCTCAAAACTATCATATGGTTGTGATGCCTCAATGCCTATATAATGGAGGCCATGCTTGAGTGAAAAGTGGGTAGAATTGATAGCATCATACTTATTACTGTGTGATATCCAAGGGGTTGGAAAGCAGAGTTCAGAGGAGTTTCTACAACACAGATATAGGGATTGTAAGTGATTAACTATTGTTTTCATCCCATTAATACATAAATTGGTCTTTTCCTCTCATTCCTATGTGTTCACTATATGCATGTCTATTTTTTTATAATTCATCATAGATAGATATCTTTCTTCTTAACAATATAGTGTGGAAGAATGAGGTTTCTCTTTGTTCCTTACAGAACTTCTCTTGCACCTAGGAGCTTGGACATCAAGATAAAAGGATGGAATAGCGAGGAAAACGGATGTAAAAAGGTCATTCATCCATCCCTCTCTTCTCATTCTAATTGTTGAAATATGTCTAGGGAGAAAGTAGTACACCATTATATTCCTTCTATCTTGGATCAAAGAGGGTTCTTGATTGAAGGGGGGTTTCACATGTCTGCAAGGGGGAGTTTACCATAAAATCTACTAATAAAATTATTATAAATATGTATTCAAGTTTATTCATCCACTATTGGGTCACTTGTACCACCGCCCTTTCATTCACCACCACTACCAGCATTCCACCCATCATTTTTCCCTAGCTATAGGGCTAGTCCATTCCTTGGACATCATGCCCCATCTCTTGAGATACATCTTTCCACCCCATGGATTTTACCATCCCTACTAAAACCCATGGTGGTTTATCATCACCCACCCAACCATATTTTCCATTTGATCCATCCACGATGGTTGGACTTGTATGCTACCCACCCCTCCCAACCTTTTCCATCGCATCCATTCACAGTGGATGCACCCATACGTCACCCACTGATCCTGATTATTTTTGGAATGAAATGAAGGCATATATATAACAATTAAATACGCAAGTATATTGCAGGAAACACAAATAGATACAACAATGCACAATTTTTATTAATGAGATAAACGTACAGAAACTGTAAAAATACAGAGTGAATGAACTTGCTAGAATGGTGGCATCTTATCTGTGAGAAGAGATGTGATGGATACACTGATTCAAAACAATATGATGATGTTTACATTGAGGTTCCAAATTCATTTTTAACATAAATAAAATCCAAAACCCTAAACCCATATGATGATACACCAAAAGGTTTCTGGGCCCCGATGGGGGTAGTTGATATGTCAACTTCCCGAGGGCGTACATTTTGCATACGATCTCTGTTTGGGGCATTTGATACCTTGTTGGAAAGGTATATTAGAGAGGTATAACTTCCAATGAGTGTTGAGGTAAGACACAATTAACCCTTCGCCCCCCAAAATTCCAAAAAACGTCATTTAGGGCCTCAAAATGGCCCCAGAAGTTTGGGACTCAAAAAACTATAAAACAACTGCCAAAATGGAAATTTGTTCTTTGAGCTAGTGGAATAGGTGGGTGGCCACCAATATCCGTCTGGATAATTCCTCCCCCCTTAGGAAGCAATGGTCCCCATTGAGTCAATTTCTCATGGAATATGGGGAAGATTTTGTTGAATCTAAACCTTGGTGAGTTGCTTGTCTTGCAACATAATTTTTCTTTCTTAGATTGTTGAAGGTTGTCTTGAACCTATTGTTGGAGGGTTGGATTTGTTCAACCAATATAGCTGCATGATTTTCCTCAATCTGATTGTGGGAGGATGTTTTTGGTTAATATGAAACATGAAGAGTATGAAAGGATCTATTACAACTTATCTTGATTGGGCAGTGGGGAGGCACCCTCGTAAGTGAAGTATAGATATTTGTGTTCTCTTCTAGGATCTTGTCGATCTTTTTTTGCTAGATAGAAAGGTATTATCCCAAGGTTGTAATTGTTGCAATGTCTTTCTATTTTCCTTCTTACTAGATCATGAAGAAGCTAAACTTTGCAATATGAAAGATTACTTTGCGGCATTGTTTTGTCAAGTCTATAGTCGAAACTACCTATGGTATTATGTAGAGATGACCCCCCAGAGTAACAATGACAATACGAGATCGAGACTCATAAACAACATGACGCTTATACAGATACGACTAGCCTAACAAAAAATCACATACTTCCAGTGGGGTAACATCACACAGTACCTCATCCTTGAAGAGATTGATGCAGTAGGACAAGTGTCACTGTTATCTAACGCAGAGATATCGACCCTGGTAAAGCCACCCGATGTTGTATGGTTTCATTTGTGATGTTGTTGGAAAATCCAACTACTTTATGTCATTTTTTGAGATGAGGTTCTTCTGGATTCCTCTATAAACAATAAAATGTAGTGGGTCCCCTTCAGCCACATCTGTGAATGGAAGGGGAGCTCCCTCTCCTCAGGATCCTCTAACTCTTCTAGTTGAATTTTTGTGGTCATGAAAGTAGAAGTGGGTTCTACATCAGCTATTTGTCTCCTTTATTTGTTTCTAAATCAAAGTTCGATTCGAGGCTCGACTATGTTTCTTTGAGCTCAACTACCAATGATTGTTTCAAGCGACATTCATTGGTGTTGTTCCAAGGGATTTTGTGTAAGTTGCACCACTTTCTAGTGTCTTTCTTCATCTTCTCATTACCTTTGTTTTCCTATGGCTTGGAATGGTTTCCTTGAGGTTGGTTGTTCTATGAGTTAGGGAACCATACTTCGGTTGTTGTGGATTTGCAGACCCAAAATCCCACTTGTTCTACTTCTTGATTTTTTTCTCAATTTTGTCGACATATCAATAAGCCACACCCAATGATGAGATGTCCAGAAACTCAATTTCAATTCGGATGTACTTGTGTATACCTCTACAGTATTTCATAACCATATGCCACTCATATTATTTTATACCCAACTTGGTGCGAAAGGTATGGAAGTTATTTGTGAACTCCAACACTATTTGGCCTCTTAATGCAGCGTGTTCCATCTCATGTACTAGTCATCATAGTTTCCAATAGGGTAATATTGTTCCTTGAACATGTCCATAAAAAAATACCAAGTGGGCTTAGCCCCAAATATTTCATATTCCTCTATGGAATTTTTATCCTAGTAATTTTCCCACCAATATTTGATATGGGATACATCCTTAAGGAGCACAAAGGTGATATTTTCTTTGTCAAAAAAATTGTGGACAGAGAAATAACCTTCTCACATATTTAACCACTTTTCCAAAGAATATGCATCAATTTGACCTTCAAATACGGGAATATCTAAATTAACTTTTACCTTGAATTGGGTAGTGTCTCCAAAGTTACTTCTTAACGAAGACATGCTTCCTATTGTCGTCAATCGTTGAAGGATTTGGGAAAAAATCTCCAACATCTTGTTCCTATGTGGCATGAGGGATTCCACAAGAAACAACTTGATAGAATCTTTTTCTCCTGCATCTCTATTTTATTCCACCATGGGATGCCTCCTGGGCTACAGAGAGCAGTTGTCCTCAAGAGAAACTATCTCGAGACCCAACTCTCTATACCCTGACCTCTTCGGGGACATGCACTGAGAAACAAAAATGAGCAACCTACTTTGATACCATCGATCCAGATTATTTTTGGAAAAAAATGAAGGAAGATATATAAAAATGAAATACACAAATATATTGTAAGAAACACAAAGAGATACAGTAATGCACATTTTTTATTAATGAGAGAAATGTACAGAAAATATAAAAATACAGAGTGAATGAACTCGCTAGAATGGTCACAACTTATCTTTGAGAAGAGATGTGATGGTTTTTATCGCACAATTTGTACTTTGATAGAAGGAAAGGTAAAGGGAAATCAAATTGGTGTAACTTGAGGTTATCCTATCACTGTCACCTCAATACGATTCCTCTTTCTATTTAGGGTTGTAGGCCCAGGGGAGACGTCCCTGGTGACATGGGGGTTTGAGAAGGCAAGGTAAAAATGGCTAATAAAAGATCCCCTCTCACAAGTCACCATTAATCAGAAAGTCCTAGTTTTATAACCAATGAAATGATAATATATAAAAGTGTACTTGCCCGGAACAAAGAAACAAGAAAATATATATTGCAAGTACAACTTGTTGGTTAGCACTTCATAAAAACATAGACTTTCTCAAATAAAGAGATTGTTTGATAATGATGAAGTAAACAGAAAATTATAACAGAAATATTTATGAGATATTACTTCACAATGATTTCCTTAGAATGGCTTCAAAATGACCAAGCATAATCAACCATTGACATCATAATACTAGCATTAATCAGCAGCAAGTAAGGAAATGCATTAATCAAATTTTTCAATTTCTTTTAGAAGCTTTTAATGCTTAAAAATGTGGTTGTAGCTTACTTTAGTAACAAAAACAATAAAGTTAGTAGGTTAGGCTATTCTAATCTTAGAAATGGTTAGTAGGAATCTCGAGGTGAAGGTTTTGATGGTTGTTTTGATCAATCACTCAATAAGAAGTCTTAGACTATTTATTTTAGGGAAAATGGAGTCAATGATGCGGAAGAAAATGTTGAAGGAAAATGATTATAGTAGGAAAGTCAAAGACAAGACATATTAATAGTTGGAGTGTTGGTAACCCAAGGCTTCAACTATCAAACACTAGGGGAAACTAGTTACTAAGGTGTAGGTAACCCTAGGCCTTAGTATATTTTCCTCCCTCTTTAACTCAATAATGAAGAAAAAAATGGCTAAGATGAAGCAATAAATACTAGGGTGTTTCAATGGAAAGGCCCTAGCAAATGCTTCAATAAAATCAGCTTCTTTAAAAGATCTAGTAGGTGAAGGATTTGAAAGCTAGGACAATAACATGTGCTAGACTTCCTAGGGTTTTAAACAAGCAATTTCATAATCTTAATGTAAATGCAATATAAACATAACCATAACCATTCAATTAAGAAGAATTGCAGAAATTGTTACTTACATACATCAAGAATCATCAAGCAAAACCCTAGTTCAACACTTCCACCAAGAAACTTGCCAAAATACTCCAAAATTTAGCCTTCCTCAACAAGTGTGCCTAAAATTTCATCCAAGTAACCCTAGATAGGGTGTATATTTCATACCTCACCAAGTGTGAGTGAACGATGATGAATAATAAAAGGGTTTAAACCCTTATTTATACAATACAAATGGCCAGAATTAGATCAAAAAGGTTGGCATGGCCAGTTAAACATAATATCCAGTTTTTACATTAAATGTCATAATAAAACCCTAAATCAAGTTGTAAATATGACATCATGCCATTTTATGGTGATGTTAGGCCCCTTTATGGAAACATTGGCCTCCTGGAGCAAAAAATTAGGCCTCCTTGGGCCTCAAGATCTTGCCACTTAGCACACAACTGCCTCCAAAGTATCCAAAACACTAGGTGATGTCATGGGTGACCTGTGTGACTCCATGGGCCGTCGAAGGCCTACATCATGGTGAAGAGGGAAATACCCCCTTGGTTCCAGGACTGCCAAGTTGTCCCTATGAAACATCCTCCCCTCTCTCAAGTGAAAACCTATGATCTATCTCTACCCCTAGATGGGATCTCAACATCCATCAGGTAGGATTTTATCCTTATGGAGGTCTGAACTAATCATATCCCCATATGTACCTATCCATCAAATGTGTCCCTACAACATTAAAAAATACGCCATCCATGGGCTCATAAGTCACAGGGATCATAGCAATGTCAAGCACATCTAATCATCAAGTTATTTAAACATGTGCATGAAACCCCCTTTACCCAGACAAGTGCTCAAAGACGTTATGTTATTCTACAAGCCAAGTTTGGAGGGGATGTTAGGGCATCCTATTGGGTTAGTGCTCATTGGATGTGGGATGTTCTCGGGTGAAGAAACATTCAATCCATGTCAGTGGATGTGGTGGTAAGGGATGTTTGGGCAATGGGTGTAGTGATAACATGGAAATGCATGGCTTACCTATGGGTTCCTATGAAGAGGGTGAGTTTCACCTTGTCATGGATGAAAATGTTTCCAAGCCCATTCATGCATTTTATCTTTTATTCTTATTGATTTTTCTTTCAAGAGACTAGTTGGGGGGACACTACCTTGGTGTGGTGACCAGTGGTGGAAATGTTACCCATAAGCATTTCACGAAAATGAGAAGGCTAGCTCATGATGAGACCCCTTCATCTTGGCTATGCCACCAAGAGCCACTACCCTAGTGTGGTGACCATATGAATGGTAGTGTCATATCCCTACATGCCCATGGACCTAATAGGTTGGATCATTATGAAACCCCCTATCCTCCAATGAGATCTTGATTTATTATTTTTTATGCGCCCCTTTGTTTCTTATTGAGAATCCTTTTATTTCTTTCTCGGGGATCCTTAGGTGAAGCATCTCAAAGTTTCATTCTTTTTGGATTTTGTCTTTTGCTAGCTACTTTTACCCTTTGGGCCTTCAGCCAATTCTTCCCACAAGTTAAGGTACAACCCTTTGATATTTGGTCAACCCAATGCTCGGACTAGTGTAATGGGATGGATGAGCTGGAAAAAGATGAAAAGTGGTAAGTATGGTGGGAACAAACGACGACCTTTCATGAATCCCCCTAGTGGAAACTCAAACTCTATGGTAACCAGCTTAATATGACATCCCTTCATTCCCCCCAGGTGTGTTCAAGTGGAAAATCATAAAGTCCAAGCACACATTAGAAGAAAAAAATAATTAAATGAATATATTCAAATGTTTTGAGAATTCAAGTGACACATACCATGATACCTGAACTCATTACCTCATGGAGAAAGACCCATTTCTGTTGCAATACTAGGCTGATGTGATGGATTTTTCTTCTGCTAAAAAAGTGGAAGCACTGAAGAAGAAAATGATGGGCCCTCTCGAACCATGCTCAAGTCGATCTGGCTCTCGGTACTCCATGTCTAGGACCTGTCGGCCCCAAGACATAATCTCCTTAGTTATCCCTAGGCTAGGGGATAACAATGGCTATTCTCATTCACAATAAGATGATGATGTTTACAATGAGGCTCCAAAGGAAATTTTAATATAAATAAAATCCAAAACCATAACCCCATAAGATGAAACGCCAAAAGGTTTGCGGGCCCCGATGGGGGTAGTTGATACGTCAACTTATCGAGGGTGTAAATTTTGCATACGAAATCTATTTCGGGTGTTCGATACCTCTTCGGAAAGGTCTCTCAGAAAAGTAAAACATACACTAGGGGTTAGGGTATGTTTGTGAAAACCCCTGACTCACAAAAATTCCAAGAAATGTCATTTAGGGCCTCAAAACGGCCCCAGAAATTTGGGACTCGAAAATTGTAAAAAATTGCCAAATTGGAAAATTGTTTTGTGAGCTAGTGGAATAGGTGGGTTGCCATCGATATCCATCTGGATCAGCCACCCCCAAAACCTTTTCCATATCATCCATCCATAGTGGATGCACCCATACGCTAGTCATCCCCACCACCTTTTCCATCACATCCATCCACAGTGGATGCACCCATACACCACCCACCCCTACCACCTTTTCAATATGATGCATCCATAGTGGTTGATCCCATAAACAAACCATTGGTCATCTCTATTGTATACGAGACCATGTCATCCAATGCATCTTCCATAATATATGTTTCCACAGAGCAGTTTGTACAACCAAGCGCTCCACCTGCTAGTGACTCTCCACCATTTCTCAAGTTATTTAGAGTGAGATCATTTGTTGGAGAATTTTATGTATCATTAATAGAATTAATTTTATGTGTTTTTATTTAAATTTCATGCCTTGTTCCTTGTAACTGCTACAAGGTGGTGTCACTAAGAGATTCAGGTCATGGAGGAGGGTAACACCCTCACGGTTATCAGTATCATCTATAGTGAGTTGTCGTAGCTTGAATTACAAAGTATCATTTTGTAAGTCTTTTAATTCATCGTGGGAAAATAATTATAAGAATTTTGTTTATTTTCCCAATCTCCTGATCAACGAACCACGCCTGAGCACAAAACCACTTGAGGTGTTACTTCAAGTAAGATAAGAAAGATCAAGTTCTAATATGCATCATATAGTTGCAAGGGTGGAAATGGTCAATTAGTGACCAATGAGTGTAATTTTGTATATGGGGAATCATATGGCACTTTTCCATGTTTGGACACTTTTCGTCATTTTTTATATTGGGCACAATGTGCCATTTTGTAAAAAATGTACATTTGAGACTATGTTGAACATACACAGACACGCACATTCCATGGAACATGTTTTATTAATTTCAATGTTTGTTTATTTGATGTTGATGAACGTAGTTTTCCTTGTCACGTGCTTTATTAACTGCAGTGCATGTTTATTTGATGTTGATGAATGTAGGGTCCTTAACTAGATGAGGGTGTTTAGAAAGGTAGCCACATAAAATTTCAACCCATGGAATCATGTGTAAATTTGTAATGATACAAGTATCATGAATAAATCATACTCAACATTTATTTGTAGATATGATTCCTTAGTCAAAATTCCAAATTGAAACTTTTCGAAATATGCCCATGAAATTAATAAATATTTGACCTATAAAATTATGTACGGTGCTATAATTTTACTTTTCTTTCATAGGACACCCATCTAATGTTGTTGGTTCAGTTTTCTCTTGGAGAAGGAAATCAAGGGATTCCTTCTTTTCATACTTAATGCAATCTAAATCTAACAAAAAAAGGTCGATTACCCACATCATGAATTGATGGTAGACCCACCAAATAATTCTTAGCAAGGCAATGGAAAGGGAATACCTATAGGCCTTGACAAGGTTATAATAGGGAGGATGACATTTAGCATTCAAAAGAGGATCAAAGAAGGCTTCATGGAAGGATCAATGACCATCAATATATAATATATCAAACACCGTATCATCAATTTTCATCAAATTTTATGGGGGTTCCCCTAAAATACCTAACAACTACTCTAACATGTTCATTGAAGAAAAATGTTATATCAAGTAGTTCATTTAGGAGATTTGAATGAAAGAAACTCTGAAATATTGCTTCAAGGAAACAAACCAATATTAAAGTAAAAATATTCTAGATTGCATGGAAAGAAATTATTCTAAATGCACTAAAGAATACTCAATCAAGAATATTAAACTAGAGGAAAGAAGATGAATTCAATCTAAGCTATGACAGAAAGTTGTAATAGAAGTAAAGCTACACTAATGCATGAATAAAAAATGATAATTCTCTAACCCTTCGATCAATAGAAATCTAAATTTATTTGTGTTGTTTATTAATGCCTTCATGAAAAGAATATTAAGGTAAGTCAAAATCTGAAGCTGAAAGAAACCTACAGGACATTTCTATGGGAACTGTGTAGTTCTACAAGAATTGTACAGTTTCTATAGGAAAATCCTATAGGAAGCAAAATGAGGTTCAAAAAGGTAAAGTCTTTAAAAGGGTGAACAAATCTAGAATGTAAATAAATGGAGTGAATCTGATTTTCTTGGCCTTGGGAGGAACCTAAGAGTGCTCCAAAAGTATATTGAACCTTTCTACATGATGCATGTTGTAACTAGCTATCTAGTGATAATCATAACAAAAGATGGGATTAATCAAGCAAATCTATATTAAACTTCAAAATATAATAAAATACTATATAACATGTATTAAATATACATAAATTGTAACAAGGCCCTTGAGCCCTCTCAGATGGGACCTACCCAAGAAGTACAAGAAGCCTAAAAGAAACTTTAATGGACCAAAAGCATTGAAACCATCTTTATTTCATAAATATCAGTAATGCATCAAGAGCATGAAGGCTCTTAGTTCTCAACAAAAGTTTTCACAAAGTCTCCATTCAATACATTCTCCAAAAATTCTCTATATATCTCCCCCTAAAATCCTAGACTATAGGTCTATATATAGATAGAGAGTTCGACCTCCCTTCCCAAATCAAGGGGAGAAATGAGTAAATGAGGGATTGCAACCCTTTACACCTATATATTCAAGTGTTGTTGATCAAAAGTTGTCATTAATGCACGAGGAGTGCTCTTGGAGGTAGGTAGGTACATTTTCCCTTGACCATTGGCTAGAAGCTCCTTGAGGGAGACAAAATCCCTTGTTTCTAGGGTGTTCGCACCCCTGACTCCAGTAGAACGACCTGGTTGGTGCAATACACATATTTTGACAAAAAAATTAGAGAAAAAAGGTACATGATACACAAAAAACCACCTCAACATACATTCATTAAGAAACATGAAAAATATCAATGACGTACTATTAAATATGGTCAAAAGAAAATATTAAGTCATTTTATGGTGGAAAAATGTGCCAACGATGTGCCTTTGGAAAGGAAAATAATGGGGCTCATCATCATCCCCTAACTGAATTTGTGCACACCCTTTGTGCAAGCAAAATTTTTCTTTCTTTCCTTACTACTCATTTTGTTGTTCTGTACCTTGTTGTTGTTGAATGCCTTGTTTCTTCTCAACAAAATGTTGTTGTTCATCACCTTGTTGTTTCTTACTAAATTCTTGATTCATATCCCCAGCCACTTATCTGGTGATGGCTTATTGTTCATGGAATCCTTTATCTTCAAAATTATGGCCCATTCTTCTTCTTCCTTTTCTGAATTGAGATCATCCATAGGTGCTACATCAAGAAGAAGTGGAGGGCTTATCGCTTATCCTTAACCCAATCCATTTAGTCTTCATTTTCCTTAAAGATTCTTTGTACTAGGGTGTCCTTAGGAGGGAAAGTTGCAAGGTATTGGGGGAGTGAGGTTCTATGATCTGCAAATCATGATTCAAGGAGTGCCACCTAATGTGGCAAGCCTCTATTACTTCTTCTCCCAATAATTTGAATGCGTCATCAAAATGGGATATTGCTTCCCTTTGTTTGGATATCCATCCTGGAGATACATACTTATCCAATGAGAGGCTATGATGATTGTTTATGACATATCTAGGCCTGGAAACCTCAACTCTAATCCATAAGGGTGTTTGTTGTTCTACTTCCTTATACTTTTTGAATTCCTCTACTATCATTTCCTCATGCCTTAGCCATGATGCAAAGGTCATCAATTGGACATCTCCCACATATGGATGGGGATTCCAATTGTAGTGGTGTGGAAAGATGAGGTTCTCTAGGTAGAATACACACATTTTAGCTCTTTCCTCCATATTACAACCTTGATATGCATCTAGGAAATATTTGGGGGTATCAAGGTTAAATTTCACAAATTTACCCAAGTGTGAAATGTGATTCTTATGCCATTGTTATTTTAGGAACAATGTATATGTCCGAGTTGGTGGCCTATATTCAATCATATATATAGACACTTTAGCTATTATCTTGACCGTAGCTTCCATAATTTCCACCTATTCACTCTTCTCATGCATATCTCTTCTTTCCTTGTTCTATTACTGTTCGATCTTTTGGTTCTCCACTCTCAACTTTTGGTTGTATTCCATTTTCTTCATAATCATAATTTGGAATCTTTCCTGTGTAAGTTGGATGTGTTGTTCCAATTCATGAGAATTGTTCTCTTTCTTTCTTCCTTTTTTATACTCTTCCACCCTTCTCCACTTGATGACATCAAACTTGGACTTCTCTAATTCCAACAAGGTTGCATAGAAGAGATTTTCCATGGGTTTTTTTGTTTTAGAGGTCCCTTCAAGTGGTTTCCCTTCTTTCAACATTGTCTCCTCTTGAGGTTCTTTCCCTTTTATTTCTTTTGGTAGTTCTGGACTAGGAGAGTCCTTGAACTATTCCACTTGGGATTTGATGGTGAGTGGAGTGGCTAACACTAGGATTTCCTTTTTTTGACTCTTGATTTTATTGGAACTCCTTCTTTTGGTTTGTACCCATTCCGCATTGGTGATTTTAAAGGGGTTGGAAGTGGGGGTTCCTAAAGCAGTCAAAGCATCAACCACTTCCTTGTCTTTTTCATTTAACTTCTGCTTTTTTTTTTGTTGTTTTGACCTTTTGGGCCTAGTGATTTTCTTAGGTTCTTCTCCCTTTTTCCTCTCCTCCTCACTCATTGTTTCTTGTGCCTCTTCAAATTCCTACTGATCCATGTTTATGAAGTCGACCCATAAAATTATGTGTTTTAATTATGTGAGGGAATATGAAACTATCAATTTAATGAGCCTGTGATGTGCTAAAAAAAATTGTTTTCCCTTTTGTACTTTTATGCTCATTTCCCTTAATGATTGGAGGAGGAGCTAAGGGATGCTTAATTTATGATGTTCTTCATGATTTTTAAGATTTCTAAGATGGCATAATAATATAAAGTGCTAAGCATAGACTACACTCATCCTTCCCTCACATGTGATGTATTTGATGATAGGTCAGCTTTGGCCATGGGTGAGGAAGGCTTTCCCTTTTGATGCCATTTTTGTCCTTATTAGGTTTTTCATTTGGGAGGAAGAATGTATTCTTGGAATTAATGGCCTCTTTTCTATCTTTGTTATCTCAAAGGAGGCCCAAGAATAGAATAGATACCCTGATTATGGAATCTTCATTGATTCTAATCATCAGTCTCCTTACCATGGTTCCATATTCTTGTTCTTGTATGTTCTAGAAATTTTGATCAAACTCTATGGCTACCTCGTCATCATATCCCCCATGTCTCTCAAACTATCCCATCCAATTACATCTCTGAAAAATTTCTAATATATCAGGATTTTCATAAACCCTAAATGGTTCTATTGGCTCTCTATTTTTGAATACATCTCCCATGCTTTGAGGATGATAAGTTGAGTTTTTGAAAAGAAGAGAAGGATTGGTTACTGATTTCCTGTAGAATTTTCAAATTGAACTGCTCCTTTAGAGAGTATGCCAAATCAGGTTTTTCACTCATGAAAACATGGTGGCTATAATTCCAGTAAGGGTTTGCTTAGAAGAAAGAAAAAATGAAGGTTTCCTTAAAAATTTCGAGGTTGGTAAGTTTCTCTGCAACCATTCCTGTAGAAACAGATTTCTATAGGAACTGTGTAAATCATGATCCTACATGATGCATTTTAGAGAATGCTCACAAGAAATCTAGTGAAAAAAATATTCTACCATAGTTATATGAACATAAGCACTTTAAAAAAAACTAAGGAGAATTTAACACATGGAGGGTTGGTTTTTCTTAGAACTGTGTTCTACAAGATACAATTTTCTTGTTGTTCAAGAACCCATAAAACATCCAGCAATGCCCATACGTCTAGAAAATCATAAAGATTGAAATAAATGTAGAAAATGTTGAGTGTAGAGTTATTTATTTTCTTAGGGTTTCACTGCTACCTGTAGTGTTTCTGCTCCTATAGAATTATTATAATCCTTTGACTGAGTGTTCTTATTTTCTCCCTCAGATGTGAGCTCACTTTCTTACTTTCTCAAAGCTTGAACTACCTCTTTTACCTTCAAATTCAAAATGGTGCTATGATTTCTCTTTAACTTTGAGTTATGCCCCCAAATATCGGATTGGATTGTTTTCTTGTCACAACTATCGACTTGGTGTTCTCATTACTCCAAAATTTGTTTTCTCAACTCATAACAATGATCCACCACTTAAATAACTTAATCTTCACATGCCAATTTGAATCTTGGCATGAATTATGGAAACCCCCATTGACAAGACGTGAATGTCCTCATTATTATCACCATATAGACTTTATAAATTCTTAGACTATATGAAATAAGAATAGATAAATTTGTATGAAGCTTAATTAAATGTCAAGAGGATAGATACTTGTGTTACCTTGTTTACCATTGCATGAATATTAATTTTGTTGTTGTAGGTGGTTGGAGTAATTGCAATGGTGATTTTTCTTCAGGTTATTTTGACATCCTCCTCAAGATCATATTTGTAATGCATTGGAATATTGCGGTCTCTAATCGTTCTACAAGATATAGAGCATCCTCTAGATTTGTTTCTACTGTGCTGAATATTTTCTATAGGATACAAAGTATCCAGTAGAAGTTGATTTTTACTATCCCGAAGGTGTATCTGATGAAAAAAATGGTTGGAGAAGGTGGTTTTATTATTGATATTAACATTGAATTGTCGATGTGGATTTTGACTCTTGATTTCCTTCCATTATTTGTAGAAATAACCCTGTATCTTGATCATGTAGGATTTGTAGAATGATCCTGTAGAATAACCTTGTATGTTGCTTTTATTGAAATAAGGGGTAGAGTGTAAATTATTGGATATGGAAAGTGGTATGAATGATGGGAATGAGAATCATGGTTAATTGAATGGAGATAATGGAAAATGTTATATATGGATGATGAAATAAAATTGAAAACTTATTGAGTTTTTGTTGACTATTGATTTTATTCTTGTGTACATAGATGCAATAATGAAGTGTTGGGTACCTACAAAACAAAACATTAGTATATATATATATATATATATTCTCTCTTTTTTCCCAAGGAAGAAGTGCCATCATTGTTTTTCACCAATGCCCTATCTCATCAATCCTCTGGAAGGTTTTCTTGGTGAGGATATTCATTTATTCCTCAGATCTGAGATTATCTCCATTGGACGTTTTCACCCACATATTTATCCTAGATGTCTCTCAAAGGTTTTCATCCAGGATTCTTATTCTATTTTTTCCTAATATTTCTTTAATGGGATGGACTGAGAGCATCGCTGCTATCAATCACATCCAAATTTTGTGTCCTTATTGTTGATATGAACTAGTCATTTATCAGTGGTTTATTGTAAATATTTAGTCTGAATCCATTCACTAATAGGGGTATTCCTTCCTAATCAATGGATTTTATCTGGATTGAACCATTATCATATAAATCCTCAATAATGTAGGGTCCTAACCAACTAGTCATCAACTTACCTTTGAAGTCCTTAAACCTTAAGTCATATAACAGAGCCCAATCCCCTTTTTTAAACTTGATGTACTCAATCTTCTTGTCGTGTCAGTATTTTATTTTTTGTTGCACTACTTCATTGTTGAAGAGGGATTGCATCATGTACTCATGTAATAAATTTAGTTGGCTCAACCTTTCTCTTTGTTTTGATTGTAAATTCATGTCTAATTCAACTATTGTTCTCAATGTATGATATTCAAATTCAATATGGAGCATGGCTTTCTTACCTTAGACTAATTCAAAAGGAGTAAGCCCTGTGGTATTTTTCCATGTAATGTTGTATTCCTATGCTACTTCTATGAGTTTATTTGACCAATCTTTCTTGTTCATGCTCACTATTTTGGTGAGGATGTTTTCTAGCTCTTGGTTGGTGACTTCAGCTTGCCCATTTTATTGAGGATGGTAGGGTGTTTATTTTCTACGGTGGATGTTATGTTCCTTCATGATTTCTTCAAAAAAAATTGATGTAAATTGAGGTCCGTGATCTATTATTATCTCCCTTGGGTAACAAAACCTTGAGAATATGCACTCTTGGAGGAATGTAGCTACATTTGATTCTATGGCATCCTTCATGGCCTTTACTTCAACACATTTTGTTAGATAGTTTGTTCATACCAATATATGTTTATTTTTCCATGATGGAGGATCAATTGGGCCTATGAAGTCCATGCCCCACTTGTCAAATGGTCCCAGTGATACTTGGGGCTGTAAAGGAATCTCATTCCTCCTTTTAGGTTTCCCCATTCTTTGACATTCATCACAATGTGAAGTGTATTCTTGAGCATATCTATGTAGGGTTGGCCAATAATAACCAGCTTGTAAGATCTTATAATATTTCCTCTTGGATGCATAATTTCCTCCACATGGTTCATCATGAAAAGTATGGAGGATATCATGCACCTCATTGTCTCATATGCATATCCTCAAAATTTGGTGTGCATAAAGTTTGAACAAACAGCCCGTAACCCAAGTGTAGGTTGAAATTTTCCTAACAATATTGCATCTCTCCCTGTAGGTTAAATGTTGAGGGAAATTTCTTGTTGTCAGACAATTTTCTATATCAGAAAATAGGTTCTCATCTGGAAATTGGTCATGGATCATGTCTTTCTCAATAGGACTAGTCAACCTGAATAAAAAACATGCATCTACATTTTGCTTGTCGATCTTATCAAGATTTGTTAGATCAAATTTTTGTAATAACAAAAACCATCCTACCATTAATGTCAGGTCTATTCATCAAGTATATAATGGTATCATGATATGTATGTACAAAAACTTTATACCCTGTAACATAATGTCTGAATTTATTGAGAGCATGGACGACTGCTAAAAGTTCCTTTTCTATAACAATGTAGTTGAGCTTTGCACTAGCCAAATTTTTACTTATGAAATATATTGCATAGGGTTTATTGTATTCATCTTGTCCTAAAACTACTCCTACAACATTTTTCGATGCATTAGTGTGAATGTGAAATGGTAGGGCCCAATTGGGACCTTGTAACACATGAGCGGTTGAGAGTTTCTCTTTTATTGTCTCAAAAGCTTGTTGGAAGTTTAGGGTCCAACAATAACCTACATATTTGGATAGCTAGTAGGATAAGTTGTCTTACTAAAATCCTTGATGAACCTTCTACAGTATCCTGCATGTCCAAGGAAACTTCTAATATATTTTGGTTTTAGATGTGTAAGAGGTAGGAAGATGATTTTGATTTTTCTTTTGCCTATTTTAATCCGTTTGGAAGATAGATAATGTCCTAAAACAATCCCTTCACTCATCATCATATTATTTTTTTCATTTCTAAGGGACATGTTCATTTCTCTACATATTCAGAGAACTTTGTCTGAATTATGTAAGGCTTCATCAAAATACTTTCCATAAGGGGTAAATTCATCCATGTAGATCCCAATTTTTTCGTGAATGAGTTCTTATAATATGTTGAGAATTTCTCTTTGGAAAGTGGTTGGGGAATTACATAGGCCAAAAGGTAAGACTATGTAAGAAAATGTTCCCTAGGGACAAGTGAAGGTGGTCTTGTCCTGATCTTTAGGACTGATTTAAAATTGGTTGTATCCACTAAATCCATCTAGAAATGAAAAGTATTATTTTCCAACTAAGACATCCAAGACTTGGTCAATAAAGTATAGGGGGAAATGGTATTTTTTTGTAGCCTTGTTTAACTCTCGGTAATCTACACATATCCTCCATCTCACATTCTTCTTTGGAACAATAACTAGAGGAGAGACTCATTCACTATCTAAGATTCGATATATGAATCCAATATCTAGCAATGTTTTACGTTCTTGTTTAACTGTGTATTTCATTGCAGGGTTCATCCTTCTTTGGGGTTACCTAACAGGTTTTTAATCCTCCTTGATGTAAAAATGGTGAGTATAGATAGAAGGATGGATTCCTTTCATGTCTTTATAATCCGACGCAAAAAATTCAACATTTCATTTCAACACATCTAGTAGCTTTTCTTCTTGCTGACTAGTAAGTTTATTGTTGATTTTTAGTGCTTTTGCAGGGTTGATCTCTACGGTTTTGACAGTCACATATTCTATTTTAGTAGTGAACAAATATTTCCATAATTGTTTGTTATTTTCAACAGAAATTTTAGATCTGTTATCATCATTTATCCCTTCTATTTTAACATTAGTTGGATATTGATTTTGTAGAAAATTTTCAAGGAAGGTGTGCTCATCAATTGTACTATCAGTCAAGGAAGTGTTGATTGTATAGATGGGATATGCAGTTGTTTATGTCAAGTCTTCTTCCTCTTCCACCCACCTAGGTAGATTTTATGTTATTAAAGGTTGGGTAGGATGATTAAGAACATTTTTCTTTTGGGAAAGGTCGCCAGTTATAGTCATAAACAAAGTTACCAACTTAATGAGAACTGTGACCTCAAAATGAGGAATCGGGCCCTTAAACCCCATATTTTTACATAAAAAAACATGAAAATCAACCCCCAAATCGAAAGTGGTGCTACTAATAGCACCATCTTTTGTAACTGGTTCAAAATTACAACTTTTTTCAAGAATGACCTTAAAATCAACACCTAAATAAAAACATGATGCTACCTAAAGAAAAATGTTTTTTCTAAACGTTAAAATTGCAGCTAATTATGACCTAATTGAAATTGTGGCCTTGACAACAAATCCCTATGAAAATAGAAAACCCAAAATTGGATCCTAACTAGTCACCTAAAAATTTATTTACAATTTTTTTTTAATTTACATTAAAAAATAAATAAAGATAAAGGAGAAAATCTTCACTTTTTTTTTAATGAAGAAAAAAACACATTTAAAAAAATATATTCAAAAGCCAAATTTAAAATAAATAAAAACTTAAAAAAAAGGTGGAAAACAAAAAAAAAATTAAAAATTTCCTTGGAAAACAATAATTCAAAAAAAATATGTGTTTTTAAAAAAACAAATAATAACAATTCCCTTTAAACCTAAAAAAATATGAGAAAAAAGAAAAACAAAAAAATACTAAAAAAAATCTCAAAAAAAAAAAACAAAATTCAAAAAAATATTTAAAAAACAATGTAAAATAAAAAATATATTTGAAAAAATACTAAAATTTCCTAAGCTAAAATTTTAATTTAAAAAAAAAATTAAAA
>ML804400.1:299228-344953 GCA_009831015.1 Picea engelmannii
TATATATAAAGGGTGGGGTGATGTCGTGCATCGTCTCAGCCCCCCTGTGAACAAGGCCCAGGTCCTGTGGGCGACCACAAAACCTAGGCCAGGCCTGCGGGGGGGGTTGAGGCAATGCTTGACATCGGCCCCGCGGCCCTCTACTCGGAAGACAACCTTCATGTCGTCTATCTACCGGCCAGAGGGTCGAGAGGGCCTCGCCCCAACTCCGTGCGGGCCCTATATAGTTACATATATGCAAAATATAGTTACATATATATATATATAAAGTTTTTAACTTTTTATTTAATTTTTTATGAAATCTTTTCAATCCAATTTTATTTTTCAAGTTTTTTATATAAATTTTAATTTTTTGATGCAATTTTAAGGTCTTTTAAAGTATTATTGTTAATTTCCTTAAAATTTTGTATTAAAGTTTTTATTTTAGGTTTTTTAATTTGGGCTTTTTTTATATATGTTTTTAATTTATTTTTTTCACCTTTTCAAAAAAAAAATTGCCATGAATTTTTTTTGACATTTGTTTTTAATTTTTTTCACGAGGTAAAAAACGTGACCCCCCCCAAAAAATGAAAACTCTATATAGTTCTCATTAAGTTGGTAACTATGTTCATATTGCATGTTGTACAACCATTGTATGCATTTTTTGTGGCTAGCCAAGGCCTTCCTAAAATTAGAGGATATCCATTGGATTGATACTTGGGTTGAAGGACTAGAAAGTCAATAGGGTACTCTCAATAATGAATGGAGATTATGATATCTTCCAACATGTCTTCAGGTTTGAATGTAGATCTGTCAGCAAGATGAAGGACAGTGGGGGTATCTCTCAAAAATATTTGAATGTTGATTCTTAGCATGGTATCTTTAGTCATAACATTGATATTAGCTCATATATCAATAAGAGTATTCTATACCAGGGTGTTGTTGATGTGTACATTTACTAGAGGACTTCCTGGATCCAAGTACTTAGGTATAATCAACTTTCCAAGCAAAATGTGAACTAATTGTCCTATAACATTTATGGTAGGGACATATTTTCTTCTCCTCCGTGGTATTCTAACACATTCTTCCTTGACATATATATTGAAAATGGGCACATATTTGAGGGATTGTAAGAGAGGTGTCTTTATGCACAAATTCTTAATTTCTCCTAAAAGTTCCTTTTCCTCAGATGTATAAGTTTTCTTTTCTTGTAATCTTTCATGGTAAGGAGGCGTTTGTGTTTGGGCCAAAGTAATATTTTCTTTCTTAGATTCTATACTTTCTATGAGCTTGGGTTGTTGTTGTAAGATCTTTCATGATCTAATATTTATCTCTTTTAGTTCCACAGAATAAGTCTGATAAGTTGTATCATTCTTGTACACATGTTGAACTTGCTTGTTGTTCATATTTGGAGTAGGTTGAGAAGGTAGTTGAGGTTGTTTAGGAGGAACACTATTTTGAGTAGTTTTGATAGGTTGAGGAGGACGAGGCGGTAATGCAGGTTGACAATTTTGGGTCCTCCATCCTTATGGAGGTTGACTCCATTGATTTTGTGGCATGCTAGGAAAATATTGGTATGGAGGAGGGATTGTAGGTCCTTAGTACTACCAACGATATGGGTTATTCCAAGGATATGGGTTGTACCATGGTTGAGGAGACAACTGATAATTATATCAACCAAAATTTTGAGCAGGATTGAAGTTCAAATCTATTTGAAATGGTCTTGGTTCTCTAGGCCTCTGTTGATTGATGAGGTATAGTGATTCCCCATTCTCCTATGCTCCTTGAAATGTAGCTTTCAATCCTGTTAAATAAGGACACTTGTTAGTTGGATAATTTTCTTCACAAATACCACAAACATCTATAAGGTCTAAAGGGCACTCATTTCTAGGATGCGTTTAGTGCACTTGGGACAATAGACACCTAATTCCTTCTCTGCCTCCTCCTATTTATTTTTAATCTACAAAGTATCCATTTGCATGGCCAAAGAGTGTAAAATTTTAGTTTTCATGTTCTCTATGAGCCCTCCTAATTCATTATTTATATGAGTTGTAGGGTTAGAATATTGAGATGCCCTCTATTGATTCTACCTTTATTTCTGGAATACCTTGAGTGGTTCTTGAATATTTTATTGATATCATCATAGTCAAACTGATAGATATATCCATTGGATAGGAGATTCAATGTTTCCATAAGATCTTCTCTTACTCCTTTGAGTAAGACAAATTTAGTGAGTCTTTGTCCAGAGTGCATTTTTGAGCTCTCTTGTAGATTAGTTGAAATATCTCTTCAAAGTATTCTAGAGATTCATTAGGTCCTTGTGTCATTCTAAAAATCCCATTCCTGGTATTTATTTCTCAATAATAGTCTTTGTATATTTCACTTATGGTATTTTTCATTTGATCCCAAGTTGTGATACTATTTCCTTCCAAGCTCATAAACCATCATAGAGATGAATCCTTTAAGGTAGAAGGAAAAATTTTGATCTTTCATTCATCAATGATATAATCATATGTCATGCATATAACTGCAAACTCAAATAAAAAATTGTTAGGATCCTCAGAAAAAAGCTCATGAAAATGAGGTAAGGAAGAAGGATATGTTTTTCATATTGGTTTCTCCATTGGGTTCTCAAATAGGGAACTCAAATATTTCTACCATCTCTTCTTCACCAACCATGGCATGAGGTGAGGGGGACTGACCCTCTTCTAAAATATTTTCAAATTCTCTAGCGTCCCTTTCCAAGAAACTTTGTAGTGTTTCAAGACCAATCTCTGGATTGTTGGGACCTATTTTTGTGGTGGGGGTTTTTGGTAAAAAAAACCATTTCCTATCTCAAGGTCTATCCATTCATGAAATCAAAAGAAACTGAAAAACTGCTTTTTTTTCTTGATATATAATGCAAAACAAGAGTGTGACAAGGAACTATCAATACTCACACAAAGAGAAAGAACTTGGGTTGTCACACTACATAAATTCTATAGTGAAGTTGGCCTTGTGACTGAGGTATCCTTTTTACTTCTTCGAGTCACACACAAGAAAACAAAAAAAAAATAACATGTAGACTTCAACACGTCCCCGGTAATGATGCCAAAAAGTGATGTCCCTAGGAATAGAAACAATAATTCATTGTAACCTTGGCTTCATAGTTTACTTTGTTAACCCAGGTTTCATACAAACTTAAGAGTTTTTATGCACTATGTATGCAATATGCACTTTTCGGTAGCAAAGCTCTGAGAATGATCAAAGGTTGAAAATGTGCAGGAAAATAAAATGGAAAAAAAAAACTCTGAACTATTTCTTGAAGGAAACAAACCAATATGAAAGTACAACTATTCTAGATTACATAAAAATAACTTATTCTAACTGCTTTAAAGAATACTAAATCAAGAGTATTAAACTAAAGGAAAGAAGATGAATTCAATCTAAGCTATGATAGAAAGTTGTAATATAAGTAAAGCTACACTAATGCATGAATAATAAGAGATAACTGTCTAACCCTTTGATCAATATCAATCTAATTGTATTTTTATTGTTTATTGATTCTTTCATGAAAAGAATATTAATCAAAGTAAAAATATAAAGTTGAAACAAACCTATAGCAACTGTGTAGTTCTGCAGGAACTGTACAGTTTCTACAGGAAACTCATAAAGGAAGAAAAATGAGGTTCGAAAAGGTAGAGTAAGTCTTTAAAAGCATTAAAAAATATATATTATAAATAAATGGAGTGAATCTGAGGATTGTTTCCTTGGGAGGCACCTAAGAGTGCTCCAAAAGGCTATTGAACATTTCTACAAGATGCATGTTGTAACTAGCTAGTTCGTGATAATCTTAACAAAAGATGGGATTAATCATGCAAAGCTATATTAAACTTCAAAAGAGAATAAAATAATATCTAACATGCATGAAAACTACAAAAATTGTAACAGGGTCCTTGAGCCCTCTTGGATGGGACCTACCTAAGAAGAACAAGGAGCCTAAAAGAAACTTTAATGGATTAAAAGAAAAACCAAATTTATTTGATAAAATTCAGTAATACATCAAGAGAAGTAAGGCTCTAAATTCTCAAAAAAATTCTTCATAAAGTCTCCATACAATACATTCTCCAAAAATTCTCTATGTTTCTCCCCCTTCTCTCCTAGACTATAGGTCTATATGTATCTAGCGAGTTTGACCTCCCTTCCCAAATCACGGAGAGAAATAAGTAAATGAGGGATCTTAGCTCTTTACACTTGTATATTCTACTTTTGTTGATCAAAAGTGGTCATTAATGCACAAATATAACTCTTGGAGGTATGTAGGGACAATTTCCCTTGATCATTGGATGGTAGCTCCTTGATAGAGAAAAAATCCCCTATTTACAGGTGTTGGCACCCCTGACTCCTGCAATTCAACTTGGTTGGTGGAATATATGTATTTTGACAAAAAACATTAGAGGAAAAAGGTACATTATACACAAAAGTCCATCTCAACATAAATTCATTAAGAAACATGCAAAAATACCCATGACTTACTATTAAATATGATCAAAATAAAATATTAAGTCATTTTATGGTGGAAAAAGGTTCTAAATATGAGCCTTTGGAATGGACAATAATGGGGCTCATCATTGACCATATGAACCTTCAATAAAACAAAACCAAAAGTTCACTTAAAAAGGTTATTTATATTTCATGACACTCATATGTGGTTTTAGATAAATTCCACTAAATAGACAATCTTTGTGGAGATTTTTCACCTAAATTAAACACAAAAATAAAGGTCCACTATAGTTTTATAATTCTACTATGGTCCAAGTTCCATTCATTATGTCTCGAAGACATTTTGAATGCTAGTTAAGTGACATGATATAGGAGGATAAATACGTGTTATCTATCATAATTAGTTTATTAGTTTGGGATTATAAAAAAATGGTGGATTGTAAGAAATGAGCTCTCTCCCACCCATTCCCTCTACATCTTATTGTTATTGTTTCCACCATTTACTCTACCTCTTTCCTCCCATCTCTTAGTATATGATGTTAAAATATTAGCTTGGGATTTTGAATCTAGATGTTAATATTCATATCCATGTTTATTTTGACATGGAATCTATGATGCAGGATCATCGCCAGCGAAGCACAAGCGTGGAAGACAGTTGGGTGCACTAGCACACATTTTTAAATATTTTGAATTTCAAACCGATTAATGTATTAATGTGATAACTAACAAAAAATTTTGAATTATGAATGTCTTTCAATATCGGAGGTCGAGCCATCACGGAAGATGATGGGGGAATGTATTTTTTTTTATGTATCAAATCATAGTAAAAATTTGGAGCTTGTGCTCTTATCTGTCTGACGCAATATTTATTGTAATAGGCGTTGAGTAGTTGATATCATTTAATTCCCTTTAAGATAGCATAGAGTAGTTGGAGGAAATGCTTGAAGAGAACCTCTTTGTATAAATCTTTTTAATATTGCCCAGAAAGGGTTGTTGATGGTTGTCAATTTTTGTTGATGATCATAGTTGTTGTAGAAAAAAGGAGAACCGACAAGCATCTTAATCTATCTTGTATAGGTTAAGGAGTAGTGAATAACAATGTATGTATGTAAGTTTCATTTGAATGAATATAACAGAGGAACATTGTCCCAAATGTGTATGGTTATGTGTTTATCTGAATGAATGGTAGAATCTCTGTTATTTTTCAAATTCTCCATTATTTTTGTTCTTGAATCCATGATTGCATTTGCTTTGTTGATTGTATAAGTCTTTGTGAGGAGTAGATAAGTTTCAATTGTCTCTTTTCATTGAGCGAGTGAAAGGTGTGCATAGTGTCCGCAAGGAGTGCGTGATCGAGTCTATTCAGACTCGAAAGCTTAGAAGAGACAGTGGAACTTATACTAATGCAAAGAGTGCATCGATGTCTACAAGGAGTGCGTGATAGAGTTTTTAGACTCGAAAGCTCAGGAAGGATAACGTGATTTAGTCACAAGAGATAGAAGTGGTTGGATAACAATCGCAAGGAGTGTAAATTCATCCACAAAATTCAAAGTGTGGAGAGAAATATGTTGCAAGGTGTGAACGGATCGAGTTCTCGACTAAGTGTCGAAGAGATTGTCTAGAGGAACAAAGGGAAAATGAAGAAGGAAATATCAGGAGGGAAAGCGGTGGAAATCTTCAAGGAAAGGAGTCCTTGAACTTCTCGTAAAATCCACTGAGCAATATTCATTCTCAGGAGGAGAAGAACGATCCCAAATCATTAGATTTGGTGAAGTTGCAAGGAGGAGAACCATGAAGTATTTCGATACTTCGGAGGTTTGGAAATTTAAAAAATTGATGAAGACCAAATTGCGAGGTCCAAAGTCGTGATCCAATCCTGATTGTTTATCATAGGAGAGTGTGTGGAAATGGGATCTAAGAATTCAGAAATCGAGAGATTGGAGGTTGTGAGTGAAAGGCCTAGAGTTTCATAGGGTTGTGAAGTCTGAACCATTGTGGGGTTGACGGATCTGAGGAGATGCGTGGTGTGAGTTCAGAGAATCGAAGCTGAGATCTTCGAGAAGGAGTGAAGAAAGGATTCGGTATATCCCCGAAGTCTGAACCATGAAGGAAGTATCCCCATGGTAATAGTCGTGGTCACTAACGGAAGAGCCTGTGTGTGTGGGTAAGATAGTTTTGGGTTCCCACAGGGACCCAAGGAGTCACTCCGACTCAGGAATCCAAACGATCCAAGATAAAGAGGTCAAGCAATTCTTTGGATGGAAGGGAGTTTGCGTCAGAGTGGTATCAGAGCAGAATACATAATTGAATTATGTAGGGAGGAAGATAAATGACATCACAATACCTCCCAGGAGACATGATGATCCACCTATAGCTAATAGAGATATGGAAATGGAGATGAGAGAACTACTTGCGAGGTTGGATTCCATGGAGACAGCACAAAGGAGAGTGCCAGATGCTGGAGATGTCAACAAGGAAGAAATCGAAGAGGTCAAAGTTGTGGAAGTTGTAGTTGAGGATGATGCGGAAGAATGCTTGTTGAGGGCGGTTTTCAAATTGGGTGCCATAGAGAATATTGACATCCCTATGTATGAAGGAAATTTAGACACAGAGGAATTTATTGATTGGATACGAGCAATGTATAATTATTTCGACTATGAAGATGTCGAAGAGGAGAAAAGGGTGAGATATGTTGTCACTAGAATAAAGGGACATGCATCACTATGGTGGGATGAACTGTAGGTTGACAGGAGGAGTAAAAAAAAACAAAATATCAAGATTTGGGATCGAATGGTAGCCAAGTTGAAGGAGAAATTTATGCCCAAGGATTACCAGATAAATTTGTTCAGGAGGATGAAAAACCTAAGACAGAGGGGGTTGACTATGAAAGAGTACATAGAAGAGTTCTACAAATTGAATATTATAGTTGGACAAAGAGAGAGGGACGAAGAGAAAGTTGTGAGATACATTAATGGATTGAGCTATGATATCCAAGATGAAATCAGTATTGCAATAGTTAAGACCATAGAGGACGCGTATCAGATGGCACTGAAAGCAGAATATAAGTTGGCTAGGAAGAAGAGTCAACATAAAAAAGGTTGAAGCTTGAACAGAGGCAAAGGATTTTCCAAGGAGAAGACACAGAAGCCCAAGGATGAGGTGGCGAAACCAAATAGTCACTCTGCGAGAGGAGGAAGTTCCTTAGGAAGACAGAGTGGTGGTAGAAGTTATTTTCCTAGAGGAAGAGGAAGAGGCAAAGGAGGATAAGTAAGGTGTTATGCATGCAGAAAGACAAGGAATATGTCTTGGGATTTTCCTAAGAGAAAGAAAGGAGGTGAAGCTCACATCTCAAAAGTGCAGAAGTGAGATGTTGAGATAGAAGGTGTAGAGGATGAAAGTTCGAAAATGAAGAAGTTTATCTTGAAGCAAGAGCCAAAAATTGAAAAACCAGTACATAGGAAAAATTTGTTCAAGACATCTTGCAAAATGAAGGATAGAGTTTGCAAGGTGATAATAGATAGTGGAAGCACTGAAAACTTAGTATCCACAGAGATGGTGGAGAATCTAGAGTTGGATACGACTGCACATCCGACACTGTATAAGGTCTCATGGTTGCAGAAAGGTCGTCAGATAACGGTTACTCAACAATGCCTGGTTAATTTCAAAACAGGAGGATATAGAGATGAGATCCTATGTGATGTAATTCCTATGGATGTCTTTCATGTTTTGTTGGGAATACCCTGACAGTATGACATAAATGTTATTCATGATGCGAGGAGGAATACATACACCCTAGAGAAGAATGGTAGGACACACATGTTGCTACCAATTGAGGAAAAGAAGGTGAAAGATGAAGCCATCATGATTATACTTCTAATGAGTGGGAAGGAACTCTTGAATGAAGTAAAGAAGGGACAAGAGATGTAGTTTTTTATAGTGAGGAAACCAAGGGTTATCCTTACTAGTACTTCATTGGAGGATTTTCTTGAGGAAGTTCAGGAGCTACTAGAGAATTTTGTTGATATTGTAGTGGATGACTTGCCAAACTCATTGCCACCTATCAAAAGCATCAGTCATCACATTGACTTGATAACAGGAGCAAGAATGCCAAATAAAGCAGTGTACAGGTTGACACCTCAAGAGAATGAGGAAGTGAAAAGACAGGTTCAAGAGTTGTTAGACAAAGAATCGGTCAGAGAAAGCTTGACTCCATGTGCAGTACCAACTGTATTAAGCCCAAAGAAGGATGGAGGATGGAGAATGTGTATGGACTCGAGGGCCATAAATAAAATCACCATCAGATGCATATTTCCATTACCAAGGATGGACAACCTGATGGATTACTTGAGTGGATCCAACTATTTTTCAAAAATATATTTGAAAAATGGATATCACCGGATCAGGATGAGAGAAGGTGATGAGTGGAAAACAACATTAAAGACAAATGAGGGGTTGTATGAATGGATTGTTATGTCGTTTGGCATAACAAATGCCCCGAGTAATTTTATGAGATTGATGAATGAAGTATTAAAGGATTTCATTGGTAAGTTCGTAATTGTGTATATATATGATATACTAGTGTTTAGAAAGAGTAAGGAGGAACACTTGAGACATTTAGCATTGGTAATGAGGCATTTGCAGCAAGAGAAGTTGTTAATTAACCTAAAAAAGTCCTCTTTCTTGCAAACATAACTCAAATATTTGGGTTTTTATATTTCCTCAAATGAGTTGAAGATGGATCTCAAAAAGGTGAGAGTGATCAAAGAATGGTCGTCACCAAGGAATATCTTTGAGGTAAGAAGCTTCCATGGGTTAGCAAATTTTTACCGGAATTTCATCGAGAATTTTAGTGGGATTTAGTTCTCAAATGATGGATACAGTGAAGAAAAGACACAAGTATTTTAAGTGGACAGAAGAGGTTGATCGGAGCTTCAACATATTGAAGGAGAAGATAATTGAACAACTGATTCTAGTTCTGCCATATTTCGGAAAGACATTCCAGGTAATATGCGATGCAAGTGGAGTTGCAATTGGAGCGGTCTTAAGTCAAGACAACAGACATGTTGCATATTTCAGTGAGAATATGAATGAAGCTAAAATGAAGTACTCCATGCATGACAAAGAGTTATATGCCATAATTCAAGCATTGAAGAAATTTAGGCACTATCTCATACCTAAGGAGTTTAATTTGTATAGCGACAATCACGCTTTGCAATTCATAACCAGACAGAAGAAATTAAACTAGAAACATGCTAAGAGGATAGAGTTTATGCAAAATTTCACTTTTTCCATTAAACCCATTTCTGGAAATGCTAACAAGGTTGTTGATGCATTGAGAAGAACAATTTTGATTCTATAGGAATTTCAAATCAAGACCTTGGGGTTTGATCACCTTAAGGAAATGTATCACAATGATCCATATTTTGGAGAAGCATACGAAGTGTGTGTGAATCCTGTGCTCAGAGACAGAAGCCAGTGGGATGAACATCTGATTCAATATGGGTTGTTTTTCAAAGGATGCCATTTGTGCATACCGAGATGCTCGATGAGGGAGAATTTGCTAAAGGAAAAATACAATGGAGGTCTAGTCTGACATTTCGGCCATGACAAAACATTTGCTCAATTAGCCAGTTCATATTATTGGCCAGGTATGAGAGTGGAGGTGAAGAAATTTGTAAACAATTGTAGGATTTTTCAGTATGCCAAGAGGAATAAATAGAACACTGGGTTGTATCATCCATTACCTATTCCAGAGAGGCCTTGGGATGCGATAAGCATGGATTTTTTGTTGGGATTACCAAGGACACAAAGAGGAAGTGATTCCATATTTGTGGCGGTGGAAATATTTTCAAAGATGGCACACTTTATCCCATGCTAGAAGACCAGTGATGCAACACATGTTGCGAATTTGTTTTTCACAGAAGTTTTGAGACTCCATGGATTGCCCCGAAGTATAGTTTCAAACAATGATACCAAATTTGTTGGTAATTTTTGGAGGACATTGTGGAAAAAGTTAGGGACAGAGCTATATTTTAGTTCTTCATATCATCCACAGATGGATGGACAAACCGAAGTGGTGAATAGTAGTATAGTTGATTTGCTGAGGATTTTGTTCATTCAACACCATAGTCAATGGGATCATATTCTAGCACAAGCTGAGTTCGCATATAATTATTCAGTGAACAAGAGCACTAGGAAGAGTCCATTTCAAATAGTTTATGGGATGAATCTGAGAGGAGTATAGGAGTTAATATATTTGAAGAAGAATGAGTTTAGAAGCGCGGGTGTCAAAGATTTTGCTACATAAGTGCAGGGACTTCAAAATCAAATCAAGGAGCAGTTGAAGAAGACCATCTGCGAATACAAACGCAGAGATGATCAACAAAAGAGGAATCTTGAATTTGAAGTTGGATATCTAGTTCTAGCACATTTGAGGAAAGAAATATTCCCAAGGGGAACATATAATAAGCTGAAATTGAAAAAGATAGGACCATGTAAGATATTGAGGAGATTTGGTGAGAATGTTTATGAGTTAGAGCTGCTAGAAGATGTGGGTATATTGCTCATATTCAATATTACAGACTTGTATTCGTACAAAGAACAAAAAGAAGAAGGATCAAAAGATCAAAGGAAGATTCATTGGGAGAAGCAAATGCCTGTAGCAGAGAAGCCGCAGATGGAAAATATCATAGATCAAAGAGTTAGTAAGAAGACCAGAAGGAAGACGTATTTTGAATACTTGGTGAAGTGGAACGGATGACCAACAGAAGATGCCAGTTGGGTTGGTGAAGCAAAGACCCAGAAGCGTGGAAGATCAGTGTAGGAGATCATGGACAATAGTCCATGAATTTTTCATCCAAGGGAGCATGATGCAGGATCATCACCAGTGAAGCACAAGCATGGAAGATAGTTGGGCGCACTAGAGCACATTTTGAAATATTTTGAATTTCAAACCAATCATTGAATTAATGTGATAATTGACAGAAATTTTTGAGTTATGAATGTCTTTAAAGATCGGAGGACGATCCATCACGTAAGATGATGGGGGAATGTATTTTTTTTATGGATCGAATCACAATACAGATTTGGAGCTTGCACTCTTATCTGTCTGATGCAATATTTATTGTAATAGGCATTGAGTATTTGATAGCATTTAATTACATTTAAGATAGTGTAGAGTAGTTGGAGGAAATGCTCCAAGAGCACCTCTTTGTATAAATCTTTGTAATATTTCCCAGAAAGGGTTGTTGATGGTTGTTAATTGTTGTTGATGATTATAGTTGTTGTAGAAAAAAGGAGAACCGAGCAGCATCTCAATTTATCTTGTATAGGTTAAGGAGTAGTGAAGAACACTGTATGTATGTAAGTTTTAGTTGGATGAATATAACAGAGGAACATTGACCCAAATGTGTATGGTTATGTGTCTATCTGAATGAATGGTAGAATCTCTGTTATTTTTCAAATTATTTGTTATTTATGTTCTTGAATCCATGACTGCAGTTCCTTTGTTGAATGTATAAGTCATTGTGAGGAGCTTGTAAGTTTTAATTCTATCTTTTCATTGAGGGAGTGCAAGGTGTGCATAGTGTCCGCAAGGAGTGCTTGACCAAGTCTATTCAAACTCAAAATGTCAGAAGAGACAGTGGAACTTATACGCATGAAAGGAGTGCATCGACGTCTGCAAGGAGTGCATGACAAAGTTTTCAGACTCGAAAGATAAGGAAGGATAACATGATTTAGTCACAAGAGATAGAAGCGTTTGGAGAATAGTCGCAAGGAGTGCGAAGTCATCCACAAAAGTCGAAGTGTGGAGAGAAATCTGTTGCAAGGTGTGCACAGATCGATTTCTTGACTAAGTGTCGAAGAGATTGTTCAGAGGAACATAGGAAAAATAAAGAAGGAAATCTCAGGATGGAAATTGGCGGAAATATTCAGGGAAAGGAGTCCTTGAACTTCTCATAAAATACAGTGAGAAATATTCGTTCTCAGGAGGAGAAGAACGATATGAGACCGTTAGATATGGTGAAGTTGCAAGAACGAGAACCGTGAAGTATTTCGGTCCTTTGGAGGTTCAACAAGTTAAAAACTTGATGAAGACTGATTTGCGAGTTCCAAAGTTGTGATCCAATCTCGATTTTTGATCACATGAGAGCACGTGGCAACGGGATCCAAGAATTTGAAAATCGAGAGATTGGAGGTTGTGAGTGAAAGACCTAGAGTTTCGTAGGGTCGTGAAGTCTGAACCATTGTGGGGTCGGCGTATCTGAGGAGACACATGGTCTGACTTCATAGAATCAGAGTTGAGCACTTCGGGAATGAGTGAAGAAAGGATTCAGGATATCCCCAAAGTTTGAACCACGAAGGAAGTAGACCCATGGTTATAGTCATGGTCACTAGCGAAAGAGTTTGTGTGTGTGGGTAAGATAGTTTCGGGTGTCCGCAGGGACCCAAGGAGTCGCTCTGACTCAGGAATCCAAATGATCCAAGACTGAGAGGTCAATAATCCCTTTGGAGGGAAGGGGGTTTGCGCCACTTTAGCATACAACATAGAAGCACTAAATGACATATTTGGAAGGAGAGAAATCCAAAGAAGAAGAAAGAGAATATTTATTTTCAAAATATTGCAATGATAATATCAAGCATCCTTGTGATCAATAGTGGAATCTTTCCATGAAACCGTGCAAAAATGGAAAAATATCTAGAAAAAGGGAATGCAACCACTCAACTGATAACAAAATTAACTCTCTACTCACTATTAATATATATGTTAGTTCCATCATCTATAAATAAGAGCTATTTAAAATCCTTGGGACATTAAATCACTTTATTTCCTTAATTATATGCCGCTATAATATTTTTACGTATTTCTCTACTTAGAAACCTTATTTAAATTCCAAATTTAAATTAAGAAAAACCATTTTTTTTGGATAAAATTCAGTAATACATCAAGAGAAGTAAGGCTCTGAGTTCGCAACAAAATTCTTCATAAACTCTCCATAAAATACGTACTACAAAAATTCTCTATATATCTCCCCCTTCTCTCATAGACTATAGGTCTATATGTATCTAGCGAGTTTGACCTCCCTTCCCAAATCAATGAGAGAAATGAGTAATGAGGGATCTTAGCTCTTTGCACCTGTATATTCTACTGTTGATGATCAAAAGTGTTCATTAATGCACAAAGAAAACTCTTGGAGGTAGGTAGAGACGATTTCCCTTGATCATTGGATGGTAGCCCCTTGAGGGAGACAAAATCCCCTATTTACAGGTGTTGGCATCCTTGACTCCTGCAGTTCGACTTGGTTGGTGGAATATATGTATTTTGACAAAAAAAATTAAAGAAAAAGGTACATTATACACAAAAGTCCACCTCAACATACATTCATTAAGCAACATGCAAAAATACCCATGACTTACTATTAAATATGATCAAAAGAAAATATTAAGTCATTTTATGGTGGAAAAAGGTTCCAAATATGAGCCTTTGGAATGGACAATAATGGGGCTCATCATTGATCATCCGAAGCTCCAACAAAACAAAACCAAAAGTTCACTTAGAAAGGTTATTTATATTTCATGCCACTCATATGTGGTTTTATATAAATTCCACTAAAAAGACAATCTCTGTGGAAATGTTTCTCCTAAATCCAACACAAAAATAAAGGTCCACTATAGTTTTATAATTCTACTATGGTCCAAGTTCCATTCATTATGTCTCGAAGACATTTTGAATGTTATTTAAGTGACATGCTATAGGAGGAGAAATATGTGTTATCTATGATAATTAGTTTATTAGTTTGGGATTATAAAAAATGGTGGATTGTAAGAAATGAGCTATCTCCCACTGATTTCCTCTACATCTTATTGTTATTGTTTCCACCATTTACTCTACCTCTCTCCTCCCATCTCTTAGTATATGACGTTAAAATATTAGCTTGGGATTTTGAATCTAGATGTTAATATTCATATCCATGTTTATTTTGGCATGGACTTTATGATGCAGGAGCATCGCCAGCGAAGCACAAGCATGGAAGACAGCTGGGTGCACTAGCACACATTTTGAAATATTTTGAATTTCAAACCGATCAATGTATTAATGTGATAACTCACAAAAACTTTTTAGTTATGAATGTCTTTAAATATCGGAGGCCGAGCCATCACAGAAGATGATGGGGGAATGTATTTTGTTTTATGTATTGAATCACAGTACAGATTTGGACCTTGCGCTCTTATATGTCTGACGCAATATTTATTGTAATAGGAATTGAGTAGTTGATAGCATTTAATTCCATTTAATATAGCGTAGATTAGTTGGAGGAAATGATTAAATAGAACCTCTTTGTATAAATCTTTTTAATATTGCCCGAAAAGGGTTGTTGATGTTTGTCAATTTTTGTTGATGATCATAGTTGTTGTAGAAAAAAGGAGAATCGAGAAGCATATAAATCTATCTTGTATAGGTTAAGGATTAGTGAAGAACAGTGTATGTAAGTAAGTTTAAGTTAGATGAATATAACAGAGCAACATTGTCCCAAATGTGTATGGTTATGTGTCTATCTGAATGAATGGTAGAATCTATGTTATTTTTCAAATTCTCTATTATTTTTGTTCTTGAATCCATGATTGCATTTTATTTGTTGAATGTATAAGTCATTGTGAGGAGTAGATAAGTTTCAATCGTCTATGTTCATTGAGTGAGTGCAAGGTGTGCATAGTGTTCGCAAGGACTTCGTGACCGATTCTATTCAGACTCGAAAGCTCAGAAGAGACAATGGAACTTATACTAATGCAAGGAGTGCATCGATGTCTACAAGGAGTGTGTGACAGAGTTTTTAGACTAAAAATTTTAGGAAGGATAGCGTGATTTAGTCACGAGAGATAGAAGTGGTTGGAGAACAGTAGCAAGGAGTGTAAATTCATCCACAAAATTTGAAGTGTTGAGAGAAATCTATTGGAAGGTGTGCATAGATCGAGTTCTTGACTAAGTGTCGAAGAGATTGTTCAGAGGAACAAAGGGAAAATGAAGAAGGAAAGCTCAGGAGGGAAAGTGGCAGAAATATTCAAGGAAATATGTCCTTGAACTTCTCGTAAAATCCAGTGAGAAAGATTCATTCTCAAGAGGATAAGAATGATCCCAGACCGTTAGATCTGGTGAAGTTGCAAGGAGGAGAACCGTGAAGTGTTTCGGTACTTCGGAGTTTCAGCAATTTAAAAACTTGACGAAGACCGAGTCATGATCCAATCCTGACTGTTTATCATAGGAGAGCCTGTGGCAACAGGATCCAAGAATTTAGAAATCGAGAGATTGGAGGTTGTGAGTGAAAGGCCTAGAGTTTCACGTGGTTTCCAAGTCTTAACCATTGTGGGGCCAATGGATCCAAGGAGACGCGTGGTGTGAGTTCATAGAATCAGAGCTGAGCACTTCGGGAAGGAGTGAAGAAAGGAATTAGTATATCCTGGAAGTCTGAACCACGAAGGAAGTAGACCCATGGTTAAAGTCATGGTCACTAGCAGAAGATCCTGTGTGTGTGGGTAACATAGTTTCGGGTGCCCGCAAGGACCCAAGGAGTTGCTCCGACTCAAGAATCCAAACGATCCAAGATAAGGAGTTCAAGAAAAACTTTGTATGGAAGGGGGTTTGTGTCAGAGTGATATCAGAGAAGAATACATAATTGAATTCTGTAGGGAGGAAGATAAACGTCAGCACAATGTTGCCTAGGAGACCTGATGATCCACCTGTAGCTAATAGAGCTATGGAAAGGGAGATGAGAGAACTACGTGGGAAGTTGGATTCCATGGAGATAGCACAAAAGAGAGCGCTAGATGTTGGATATGTCAGCAAGGCATAAATCGAAGAGGTCGAAGTTGTGGAAGATGTAGTTGAGGATGCTATGGAAGAACACTTGCTGAGAGCAGTTGTCAAATTGGATGCCAGAGCGAAGATTCACATCCCTACGTATGAAGAAAATTTATACACGGAGGAATTTCTTGATTGGATATGAGAAATGGATAATTATTTTGACTATGAGGATGTAGAAGAGGAGAAAAGGGTGAGACATGTTGTCACTAGACTAAAGGGACATCCAACACTATGGTGGGATGAACTGCAGGCCGATAGGAGGAGTAAAGGAAAACAAAATATCAAGAGTTGGGATGGAATGGTAGCCAATTTGAAGGATAAATTCATTCCCAAGGATTACCAGATAAATTTGTTCAAGAGGATGAAAAACCTGAGACAAAGGAGGTTGATTGTGAAAGAGTACACAGAAGAGTTCTATAAATTGAATATTAGAGATGGACAGAGAGAGAGGGACGAAGAAAAAGTTGCCAGATACATTAATGGCTTGAGGTATGATATCCAGGATGAAATCAGCATGGCGACAATTAGGACCGTAGAGGATGTGTATCAGATGGATCTGAAAGTATAAGAGAAGTTGGCTAGGAATAAGAGTCAACATAACAAAGGTAGAATCTTTAACAGAGGCAAAGGAGTTTCCCAGGAGAAGACACAGAAGCCCAAGGATGAGGCAGAGAAACCAGATAGTCACTCTGAGAGAGGAGGAAGACAGAGTGTTGATAGAAGTTATTTTCCTAGAGGATGAGGAAGAGGCAGAGGAGGAGAAGTAAGGTGTTATGCTTGTGGAAAGACAAGGCGTTTGTCTTGGGATTGTCCCAAGATAAAGAAAGGAGGTGAAGCTCACATCTCAGAAGCCTATAAGAGATATGATGAGATAGAAGGTGTTGAGGATGGAAGGTCCTTGATGATGAAGAAGGTTCTCTTGAAGCAAGAGACAAAAATTGAAAAACCAGTACAGAGGAACAATTTGTTCAGGACCGGTTGCAAAACGAAGGACAGAGTTTGCAAGGTGATAATCGACAGTGGGAGCAATGAAAACTTAGTATCCACAAAGATGGTGGAGAAGCTAGAGCTGAAGAAGACTTCACATCCGATGCCATATAAGGTCTCATGGTTGCAAAAAGGTCATCAGGTAACGATTACTCAACAATGCCTGGTTAATTTCAAAATAGGAGGATATAGAGATGAGATCCTATGTGATGTAATTCCTATGGATGTTTGTCATGTTTTGTTGGGAAGACCCTGGAAATATGACATAAATGTTATTCATGATGGGAGGAGGAATACATACACCCTAGAGAAGAATGGTAGGACACACATGTTGCTACCAATTGAGGAAAAGAAGGTGAAAGATGAAGCCAACATGAGTATACTTCTCATGAGTGGGAAGGAACTCTTGAATGAAGTAAAGAAGGGACAAGAGATGTAGTTTTCTATAGTGAGGAAACCAAGGGTTATCCTTACCGGTACTTCATTGGAGGATTTTCCTGAGGAATTTCAGGAGCTACTAGAGAATTTTGTTGATATTGTAGTGGATGAGTTGCCAAACTCATTGCCACCTATCAGAAGCATCAATCATCACATTGACTTGATACCAGGAGTAACACTGCCGAATAAAGCAACATATAGGTTGATGTGTCAAGAGAATGAGGAAGTGAAAAGACAGGTTCAAGAGATGTTAAACAAAGGATTGGTCAGAGAAAGCTTGAGTCCATGTGCAGTACCAACTGTATTAAGCCCAAATAAGGATGGAGGATGGAGAATGTGTATGCACTCGAGGGCCATAAATAAAATCACCATCAGATGCATATTTCCATTACCAAGGATGGACGAGTTGATGGATTGCTTGAGTGAAGCCAACTATTTTTCAAAAATAGATTTTAAAAGTGGATATCACCAGATCAGGATGAGAGAAGGTCATGAGTGGAAAAAAACATTCAAGACGAATGAGGGGTTGTATGAATGGATTGTTATGCATTTTGGCTTAACAAATGCCCTGAGTACTTTTATGAGACTGATGAATGAAGTATTAAAGGATTTCATTAGTAAGTTCATGATTCTGTATCTAGATGATATACTAGTGTTTAGAAAGAGTAAGGAGGAACACTTGAGACAATTAGCATTGGTAATGAGGAGACTGCAGCAAGAGAAGTTGTTAATTGACCTAAAAAATTCCTCTTTCTTGAAGACATAACTCAAATATTTGGGTTTTGTGATTTCCTCAAATGAGTTGAAGATGGATCCTGAAAAGGTGAAAATGATGAAAGAATGGTCATCAACAAGGAATATATTTGAGGTAAGAAGTTTCCATGGGTTAGCAAATTTTTATCGGAAGTTCATCAGGAATTTTAGTGGGATTTAGTGCTCAAATGATGGATACAGTGAAGAAAAGAAACAATTCTTTCAAGTGGACAGAAGAGGCTGAGAGGAGCTTCAACATATTGAAGGAGAACATAATTAAACAATGGATTCTAGTTCTACCAGATTTCGGAAAGACATTCCAGGTAAGATGCATTGCAAGTGGAGTTGCAATTGGAGTAGTCTTAAGTCAAGACAACAAACATGTTGCATATTTTAGTGAGAATATGAATGAAGCTAAAAAGAAGTACTCCACGCATGAAAAGGAGTTTTATGCCATAATCCAAGCATTGAAGAAATGGAGGCACTATCTCGTATCGAAGGAGTTTAATTTGTATAGCGACAATCACGCTTTGCAATTCATAACCAGACATGAGAAATTAAACTAGAAACATGCTAAGTGGATAGAGTTCATGCAAAATTTAACTTTTGTCATTAAACCCATTTCTGGAAATTCTAACAAGGTTGTTGATGCATTGAGTAGGATAATTTTGATTCTGTAGGAATTTCAAATCAAGACCTTGGGGTTTGATCACCTTAAGGAAATGTATCATAGTGATCCATATTTTGGAGAAGCGTGTGCAAATCCTATGCTCAGAGACAGAAGCCAGTGGGTCAAACATCTGATTCAGGATGGGTTGTTGTTCAAAGGATGTCAGTTGTGCATACCGAGATGCTCGATGAGGGAGAATTTGTTGAAGGAAAAACACAGTGGAGGTCTAGCGAGACATTTCGTCCATGAAAAAAAAAATTCTCAATTAGCCAGTTCATATTATTGGCCAGGTATGAGAGTGGAGGTGAAGAAATTTGTAAACAATTGTAAGATTTGTCAGTATGCCAAGGGGAAGAAACAAAAAACTGGGTTGTATCATTCATTGCCTATTCCAGAGAGGCCTTGCGATGCGATAAGCATGGATTTTTTGTTGGGATTTCCAAGCACACAAAGAGGAAGTGATTCCATATTTGTGGTGGTGGACATATTTTCAAATATGGTACACTTTATCCCATTCCAGAAGACCAGTGATGCAACACATGTTGTGAATTTGTTTTTCACAGAAGTTTTGAGACTCCATGGATTGCCTCAGAGTATAGTTTCAGATAGGGATACCAAATTTGTTGGTAATTTATGGAGGACGTTGTGGAAAAAGTTGGGGACAGAGCTATATTTTAGTTCTGCATATCATCCATAGATGGATGGACAAACCGAAGTGGTGAATAGAAGTATAGGAGATTTGTTGAGGAGTTTGGTCACTAAACACCATAGTCAATGGGATCATATTCTAGCACAAGTTGAGTTCGCATATAATGACTCAGTGAACAGAAGCACTGGGAAGAGTCCATTTCAAATAGTTTATGGGATGAATCCAAGAGGAGTATCAGAGTTAAGATATTTGAAGACGAATGAGTTTAGAAGTGCAGGAGCTGAAGATTTTGTTGCAGAAGTGCAGGGACTTCACAATCAAATGAAGGAGCAGTTGAAGAAGACCAGTTGCGAATACAAATGCAGAGTCGATCAACACAAGAGGAAGCTTGAATTTGAAGTTGGATATCAAGTTCTATCACATCTGAGGAAAGAAATATTCCCAATGGGAACATATAATAAGCTGAAATTGAAAAACATAGGGCCATGTAAGATATTGAGGAGATTTGGTGAGAATGCTTATGAGTTAGAGCTATCGAAAGATGTGGGTATATTGCCCATATTCAATATTGAAGACCCATATCCATACAAAGAAGACAAAGATGAAGGATCAAAAGATCAAAGGAAGATTCAGTGGGAGAAGAAGATGCATGTAGGAGAGAAGTCGTAGATGGAAAATATCATAGATCAAAGAGTTGGTAAGAAGACCAGAAGGAAGACGTATTTTGAATACTTGGTGAAGTGGAAAGGATGACCAACAGAAGATGTCAGTTGGGTTTCCAAAGAAGAGATACAGAAGCATGGAATATCGGTGCAGGATCTCATGGACAAGAGTCCATGAATTTTTCAGCCAAGGGAGTATGATGCAGGATCATCGCCAGTGAAGCACAAGCGTGGAAGACAGCTGGGCACACTAGCACACATTTTTGAAATATTTTGAATTTCAAACCGATCAAAGAATTAATGTGATAATTGACAGAAAATGTTGAGTTATGAATTTCTTTAAAGATCGAAGACCGAGCCATCACGGAATATGATGGGGAAATGTATTTTTTTTATGGATTGAATTACAGTACAGATTTGGAGCTTGCACTCTTATTTGTTTGACGCAATATTTATTGTAATAGGAGTTGAGTAGTTGATAGAATTTAATTCCATTTAAGATAGTGTAGGGTATTTGGAGGAAATGGTCGAAGAGCACCTCTTTGTATAAATATTTGTAATATTTTCCAGAAAGGGTTGTTGATGGTTGTCAATTGTTGTTGATGATCATAGTTGTTGTAGAAAAAAGGAGAACCGAGCAACATCTAAATCTATATTGTATAGGTTAAGGAGTAGTGAAGAACAGTGTATGTATGTAAGTTTCAGTTGGATGAATATAACAGAGGAACATTGTCCCAACTGCGTAAGGTTATGTGTCTATCTGAATGAATCGTAGAATCTCTGTTATTTTTCAAATTCTTTGTTATTTTTGTTCTTGAATCCATGACTGCATTTTCTTTGTTGAATGTATAAGCCATTGTGAGGAGTAGGTAAGTTTCAATTGTCTCTTTTTATTGAGTGAGTGCAAGGTGTGCATAGTGTCCACAAGGAGTGTGTGACTAAGTCTATTCAGACTCGAAAGCTCATAAGACATAGTGGAACTTATAAACATGCAAGGAGTGCATCGACGTCTGCAAGGAATGCATGACAAATTTTTCATAATAGAAAGCTAAGGAAGGATAGCGTGATTTAGTCATGAGAGATAGAAGCGGTTGGAGAATAGTCACAAGGAGTACGAAGTCATCCAAAAAAGTCGAAGTGTGGAGAGAAATCTATTGCAAGGTGTGCGTGGATCGAGTTCTCGACTAAGTGTTGAAGAAATTTTTCAGAGGAACAAAGGAAAAATGAAGAAGGAAATCTTAGGAGGGAAATCAAAAGAAATCTTCAAGGAAAGGAGTCCTTGAACTTCTCATAAAATCTAGTGAGCAAGATTCATTCTCAAGAGGAGATGAACGATCCCAAACCATTAGATCTGGTGAAGTTGCCAGGAGGAGAACCGTGAAGTATTTCAGTACTTAGGAGGTTCGGCAAGTGAAAAACTTGACGAAAACCGAGTCGCAAGGTCCAAAGTTGCAATCCAATCTCGACTGTTGATCACATGAGAGCATGTGGTAACGGGGTTCAAGAATGTGGAAATCAGGAGATTGGAGGTTGTGAGTGAAAGGCCTAGAGTTTCGTGGGGTCGCGAAGTCTGAACCATTGTGGGGCCAGTGAATCCGAGGAGACACGTGGTGTGACTTCAGAGAATCGTAGTTGAGCGCTTTGAGAACGAGTGAAGAAAGGATTCAGTATATCCCTGAATTCTGAACCACGAATGAAGTAGACCCATGGTCATAATCGTGGTCACTAGCGAAAGAGTCTGTGTGTGTGGGTAAGAGAGTTTCGGGTCCTCGTAGGGACTCAAGGAGTCTCTCTGACTCAGGAATCCAAATGATCCAAGACCAGGAGGTCAAGAAGCCCTTTGTAGGGAAGGAGGTTTGCGCCACTTTAGCATACAACACATAAGCACTAAATGACATATTTGGAAGGAGATAAATCCAAATAAGAAGAAAGAGAATATTTATTTTCAAAATATTGCAATGATAATATCAAGCATCCTTGTGACCAATAGTGGAATCTTTCCATGAAACCGTGCACAAATGGAAAAATATCTAGAAAAAGGGAATGCAACCACTCAAATGATAACAAAATTAACTCTCTACTCACTATTTATATATATGTTAGTTCCATCATCTATAAATAAGAGCTATTTAAAAGCGTTGGGACATTAAATCACTTTATTTCCTTAATTATATGCCCCTATAATATTTTTACTTATCTCTCTACTTAGAAACCTTATTTAAATTCCAAAATGTAATATATACAAATATTTACACAAAAAAGTAATAGTTTAGTTATATGGATTCCATAAACAAAAGGTGTGACTTTTTTCATCTTCCAATTCAATGTAAACCAACAACTAGTCAATGATTAATGTGGACAATTAGTCCCTTGACTTGTTGTTCCTGATTTTCTAGGGAAAATCAAATATAATTGTACAACGAAATAGTAGTCATGATTATTTCCAACTTAAGGATTTCCATCCACTTCTTGGCAATGCCTATGGTGGAAGCGATGTATAATAGAAAGTTGTCCCACTTCAATGATAATACGTTTTGATAATAAAATGTAAAATGAATACTAAAAGGGGTAGGGGAAGAAAATATCAACATAAATGTATCCAACACCATATTAAATTAAACTTATGTAATTTGTCAATTCCAAAGGAATCATATTAAAGTATAACTCATTTATTTTTTCAAGTCTAGAGGGCCACTTGAATGGTGGGATATACCAATGAGAATTGATGACAAGACCTTTGTGTGCAAGTAGTGTATTCTTTGATTTCCATGACTTGTGGCCTATTGATCTCATCCAACTTGGTTGTTTTTGGGTGTTTTTTGGCCTCTCATTGAGTTGTAGTAACAACCCATGAAAATTTCTCCAAATGTAATGATTACAGTCAATTCCCTCCTAGTAATGGAACCTATTGAATGGATCCTCTATTGATTATTCATTGACCATAGAAAAGAAAAACTCTTGTCTTTGATCAATGAAACTATTCAAATTCACTTTAACATTCCCTTCCCCCGCTTGATAAGGAGGCTAGTGCTACCTCATGCAAAATCATAAATCACCACACATGGGAAATCACTTCTATTGCTCTAGTGTTAGTCTTTGTGAGGTATACTCCTAGGCTTATGAGGGTATAGTTTTAGGGTTTCAAAATTCCAAGTATTCTTGGTTATCTAACTTCCATTTAAGGTGTTGCTTGACTCCATTTTTCCAAAGGAAATAATACAACACTAGTATTTAACTTGAAAGTGAGATAAAACCTCAATTTTCATCTTCTTTCTCAAAGCGACTTATTAGTTCAGGTACTTTATTTATTTTCATTCTCATTCCAATTTTCATGTTGTCGCCAATGTCACTATGTTTTAAATCCACCAATATGAACAATATCCCATTCTTCTCTAAGATAGTATTTAACAAAGTATTAACATCACCAACTTATTCTTCATGTGGGAAACACCACCTTGCATTCTGAGGGTTCTTTTCAAAAACCCTGAGCTCCTAGGTCTCTTTTTGGAATAACTTTACTATGTACTATCTTGTCTTTCTATTGTCGATGATGCAAGGCATGTCCACTAGTTCACTAGCAACTTCTATCAAATTCACTACTAAATTTTGTGGCATTTTACTCAGTTGCTTCCTTGTCATCATGGGGACACTACAAGATTTTGTTTCATAAAACAAACGTACATTGTTCCTATAAGGCATCAGATATTTGGAAACAAAATTAGTGACAACCTTTTTAATCCCGTCACCAATTCCTATTTTTGTAGTTGAACTTGGAAATAGTCTCCTAATGCTCATTAACAAAGAAAACCTAAAAATAGAAACTATGGTCACTAACCATCACCAAACAACTTGATCTAATGATGACTATCACTGGCTCTTATTAAATATATTTACTTAATGACAATGGTCACCGACCTCCACCACTAAATGACCCCTATTACTACAAACTAACTTGGCCAAGTCACTAGACATGAAGAAACCGTAGTTACTACCACATACAAATTACTAGACCAAGTCGCTATGCATGAAGAAACCCTATTTTGATTAAACATCCACCAAAATAAGAAAAACATCCACAATATCACTCCAAAATTGTGCATAAGATCTCCATGATAAGACTAAATGTTTAAGCATGTAACAAGATTATACCAACAAAAATATACCAGACCTAAATCAACAAGAAAGTGAATGAAGATATGGAAAATGACAATTGAAATTCTTGTAAACCATCCACCGATGATTACATGAATAAAGAGAATGAAACTATATTAATTGAGTGCAATATGACAAGCCTAATGGCTAAAAACGTAATTATTACAAAAATTATTATGTTATATATTATTCCAAACAATTAATGCAAATCATTAGAGAGAGAGATAAACTAGGGTTTATATCACTTGCAAAAGATAAAGACTAATGTCGTCTTGACTTCTTGGGCATATGGCGTTAGTACAACACCTTCAATGGAGGATAAATGAAAGAGGATACTTGAAGATAAAAACCCTAGGATAATCCAATTGCAAGCCTAGGTCAAACTTTTTAATCCTTCCTTAGGGTTTCTAGCAAACATTATCCAAGGAAACAAGATAACATGCACTTATTACCAAATTTACAAGTTCCTTCCAAAAGTTCCCTTCCAATTACACAACAATACAATATATTCCTTCCAATTATACAACAAGAAAATAAATGTCTTTCAAGTACACCAAAATATCAAGAGTGTCTTCCAAAAATTTCCTTCCAATTATGAAAAAAGGAAAGAAACACCTTCCAATTATACAACAAGACAATAAATGCCTTCCAAGTATACCAAAATACCAAAGGTTCCTTCCAAAACTTGCCTTCCACTTATACAATACAAGAAATGTCTTTCAAGTACATCACAAGACCAAAAGTGTCTTCCAATTATAGAACAAGATAAGAAATTCCTTCCATTTATACAACAAGACAAGAAATGCCTTCTAAGTACACCAAAATACCAAGAGTGTCTTCTAAAAATTTCCTTCCAATTATGCAGCAAGACAAAAAATGCCTTCCAATTATACAACAAGACACTATTTGTCTCCCAAATACACAAGAAGACATTATTTGTCTTCCAAATACACAACAAGACAAAAAATAATTATTCCATTGTCAATTGTCTTCCAATTACACAAATTTGTCTACCAATTACACATCAAGACAAAAGTTTTCTTTACATTGACACTAAAAAAAAAAAAACAGTTTTTGTTGTTTTTTCTACGTGTATATGTCGAGATGGTGTCACATTTTTTGGAGAGAAATAGGATGAGTATTGTTCATGTCTCATATACCTATCTAGTAGGAGCAGATATGCATTTATGGAATGCATATGTGCTCCTTCTAGACAAGAATATGAAATAAGAACAATGCCTAACCTCATTTATTTCTGCTCCCAAGAGTGTGTGCGCACTCTTAATGCCACAGATAAAACATTTATTTTATGGTCTATATAACTTTATGAATAAAAATGTATATGGTATTGGGGATAAATAGGACCTAGGGGCTTTGGATTGAAAGTTATTTGAGGCATAGAGTGATGGTTAGAGCACTGGGATGTAGGTGTATGGGTTGTGGGGCCCTCAACAAGAGGAATGAGCATAGGGGATTTAGGGATCAGGTATAGGTGGGGGCCTAGGGATGGATGGATTTAGGGACAAAGTGGAGGTATATTCCTAGACATAGAGGGGTTTAGAAGAGAGATAGAGAGAGAGAGAGAGAGAGAGAGAGGGAGAGAGAGAGAAAGGGAGGGGGTAAAGAGAGAGGGAGGGAGGTAGAGTAAGGTAAAGATAGGGGACAGGGATGGAGGGAGGGGTAGAGAGAGAGAGAGAGAAGGAGATAAAGTTTGAGGGAAGGGTAGAGTGAGAGAGAGAGAAATATATGGAAGGAGAGATAGAGAGAGGGAGGGAGTCGTAGATGAAAAAGAGATAGATAAGGATAGAGTGGCATATGGGGGAGAGAGAGGGAGAGGGAGATAATGGGAGAGATAAAACAAGATTGATATAGAGAGGCGTATATGCAGGGGAGAGAGAAGGAGGAGAGGGAGAGATAGAGAGAGGAGGTGGAGAGAGAGAGGGGGGAAGGGGGATAGAGAGGGAAGGGATGTAGAGAGATTTAAAGAGAGAGAGAGTGTGATGGGGATACAGTGAATGAGAGAGGGAGGGGGATATAAAGTGATGGAGGAGAGAGAGAGAGGGGGAGCAAGAGTGATACTAACAATGGGAGGAGAGAGAGGGAAGGGGTATAGAGGGAGGGAGGAAGAGAGGGTCAGAGGGGGGGAAGAGAGGGGTAAATGAAGGATAGAGAGAGATATATGGAGAGAAAAAGAGTGGTAGAGAGAGAGAGTGAGAAGGAGAGAGAGGAAGATAGAGAGGGGTAGTAGAGAGTGTGTGTGAGAGAGAGAGATAAGGCGAGATAAATATAGAGAGGGGGTTTATAAATACAGAGTGTGTGAGAGTGTGAGAGGGAGATAGAGAGGGGGGTAGAGAGAGAGTGAGAGGAATGTGGGGAGAGAGCGAAAGGAGGTAGAGAGAGGTAAAGTGAGAAGTGGGGGAGAGTGGGTGAGAGAGAGGGATGGGGATAAAGGGTGAGGGGGAGAGAGGGGTAGATGTAGGAGATAGAGGGGAGGGAGGGAAAGAGAAAAAATAAGAAGAAGAGAGTTCAAGAATTGTATGGAGAGAGAGGGAGGGAGGGGGTCGTAGAACTATTGGAATACTTAGAGAGGGGAGGGGTGAATCAGTATGAGCACTTTTTACCACTTTCAATCATAATATATAAACTTCAACTTTATCAACAATATATCATTTATGATTGCATTCAATATATAATGAGAACATAAACATAAGCAATACCATTCAACAATATCACATCATATACACAATACACTAGAATTTGCATGGAAACCCAAATGGGAGAAAACCATAGATTGTTTTCTTATATATATCAATATTTCATTCGTAGGAAGCAAAAACTTCTCGATTCTACAACACAAACTAGAAGGAAGCTCCAACCCCCTATTTACAGGCTCCAACCTTAAGGAAACTACAACTCCCTGAATTCTCCAACTACAACTAGAAAGAGGCTCCAATTCCCTAGATTATAGGCTCCAACTTGAAGGAATCTCCAACTCCATTTATTCTTTGGCTCCAACCAAAAAAAGGCTACGACCCCCTGATTTACAAGCTCCAACATAAAGGAAGCTCCAACTACTAATATTCTTCAGCTCCAACTAGAAGACGGATACAACCCCCTTTCCTTTCCCCCTCCTGTCGCCTTGAAATATAAGTGTAGACTCAACCTGCCACTAACAATGATATTTTCACTTCCACTGTCACTGATAAATCAATCAACCTGGCACTTTTATTATCACGTCAACCTATCATTGTCACTGTCACATCAACCTGTTACTATAAATCTATCACATCAACCTGTAACTGTCATTTTCAAATCAACTTGTCACTATCAATCTGTCACATCAACCTATACCAGACCATGCATCAACCATGTAACAAAACACGTACCATATCATGCATCAACAATGTACCAAAACATGTACTATATCATGCATCAACCATGTAACAAACATGTATCGTATCATGCATCAAGCATGTACCAAACATGTACCCTATCATGCATTAACCATGTGTCCCAACATGCATCAACATCATCAAGGACTTCCTCATACATGTACCAAAGTATATCTCAAACAATGCACCCAATATCTAAGATGCTCCTCAAACCAAGAGATATGCCATAAACCATGTACCATGAGATGTACCTCAGTCCTATACCATATCACTCATGATATGTCTCAATCATTCTATAAAACATGTATCACAAGTTATCATCAATGAAGTGCCTCAATCATCTGATAACATCACCATGACATATGCCAAAATATATACCAAGATACCCAAGATATGCTTCTAATTAATGTACCATAACATTATCAAGGTGTATCTCAAAGCATATGCCCAAATATCCAAACGATGACTTGATCATGTATCAAGACACAACCCTAAGAACACATGTAAACATACCTTTAATCCTATATCATACTTGATAAACATGATTACAGACCTGTACCTCTTCCTCGGCCTCAAAAACCTGGTACTAGCATCCTCCTCAAAACCTTTTCACATATCTACGACTTGTACACTATAAACCTGCGGATATCTGAGATTTTATATTTTATGACTTGCATACATCCACGCATTTCCCACTCTCAACCCAAGAATAACCTATCTTTTCCTTGTTACATTATGGATTGCATACATCAGTGCCTTGGTAAGTTGTGACTCACAGATATACTCAGAAAGCTAGTCAAGTCACATTCTTACACTTCACTCCTTCTGACTTTCCCTACCTCATATATGCTACAAAAATATTTACCAAGAGATCACTTGCTCACATAGAAGATATTCAATAACTTATGTATGTGAATATACTTATGAGAGACTCCTTGAGATGCATATATACTTTTTCAAAGTAACTTCTCTCCTTGAATTTATGACTTCTTGTTACAACCACTTTACCCTTTAGTTAATGACTTGTAATTGTTTAGGGTATTTTTAACCATTCTTCGAGGCTTCCAACTTCAAGAGGGCATAACTCCTCAACTGTGAGGAACCACGTGATGTACCACATACCATTGGAAATTAAAAGACAAGGATAATCCATATATGAGTGTGTTACATGCATTTACATTGTCTTTCATGTCCTTATTTCTCAAATAACTTTGGGTTCCATGACCACACCATCTAGGGCTTCTCAACCACTTAACCACTTAGCCATCTTTCTAGGGCTTCTTATATGGTTGACTAGGGTTGACATCAATCTCAGAAAAATGGCTTAGGTTGATGGATAGTTGGTATGTATTTTTAGTTTTCATTGATGTCAACGATTGGAGAGTGATATTGTAGATTGATGTCAACCCTTAGTGATTGATGTCGACCCTTAGAGAAAGTTCGGTAGCGAATTCTGGTAGCACAAAGGTTTGGGTAATGGACCCAAGTTTGTTTCATGTATAATGGTATGAGTTTTGAAATATTTGAAAGTAATACTATTCTACATGGATAGTACATGTCATTCCATTTACTGTGGTATGTGTAACATCACATAACTCCTCACGGTTAGAGAGTTATGGCCATGTGAAGTTGGAGAACCCAAGTTTGGGTAATGGACCCAAGTTTTCTTGATGGATAATGGTATGAGTTTTGACATATTTGCAGGTAATAATAATCTATATGGATAGTAAATGTCATTCCATTTTCAGTGGTATGTGGAACGTCACATAACTCCTCACGGTTAGATATTTATGGCCATGTGAAGTTGGAGAACCCTCATGAGTCATCTAGAAGCCCCAAAAGGTCAAAGTAGTTAAAGTGGTTTAAGATATTTTTAGAAGGTAAATAATAAAGTGAAGTGATGAGTGTACTATAATTCAAAGTGAATACAAAATAAATTATTTAAATAATAAAGTTAATGGAGAAATTACTAAGTTGACAAGTGCTTAGAAGTGGGTTAGCCCTAAAATAAGGAAAGTGGTTTAAGATGGTTAGAAGGTAACCCCTTGAGGTAAAGTGAAGTGATGAGTGTACTATAAGTCAAAGTGAATACAAAATAAATTATTTAAATAATAAAGTTAATGGATAAATTACTAATTGGACAAGTGGTTAGAAGTTGGTTAACCCTAAAATAAGGAAAGTGGGTTAAGATGGTTAAAAGGTAACCCCTTGAGGAAGCTACATAAAAGTATAAATAAGAGGCAAGGCTGTCTCATTTTACATCACACTTGAGCTGAATTTATAAAGGTGATTGAGGTAACAAAAGGATATCTAAGCCGAATTTCAGAGAGAAGGTTAATTAAAGAAGGTCGAAATTCAAGGGAGGATAAATTATTTTGATAATGTTTTATAAGGTATGTTATTTATAGGTCATCTCACCATTTTCGAAATAACATTTTTTATAGAATCATTCAGACTATGAAATTGATAGGTCGTTGATAAAACATATCCAAGTAGTTGTGGTACAAATTTCATCTTGTGGTTCATTGTATTTTTGGAGTTACACTCTGTGGAAAATAGGGTTTGTGGCTAGTCCTGAAACTAGTCTAAAATAGGTGTTTCGGGTAAAAACATCATAACTTGTTCTTAACATATCCAAATTAAGCAAGAGAAATTTTTTTTGTTAGAGTATAGTCTTTAGTATTATGTGTAAAATTTTCATATTCATACAACAAATATTCTGTGCGGGGAACGCTCTACAAGTTCTCTCTCTAGAATAAACCAAAATTCACCAAGGTATGCCATTTTTGTTATAACTCCTTTTCTAAGAGGTTTCAAGTAGTGACACCTGGAGGAATTGCATAAAACACATTGAATAACATTGTGTACTATTTTCATATCTTTATTCATTACATGTGCATAGTTATGATTATTTCAAGTTAGGGTTGTTGACTAATCCAAAACTAGTCATGTGAGACTAAAGTAAAGTTTGATGAAAATGCTAGTCTCTTGTTGTTAAAGTTAAGGAAGGTTTGAAGGTATGTGATCATATACACCAAGTCTATTACAAAGTTACAAATCATATTTGGATGATGAAATTGATGATGTTTTTTGGTTGAGGTACATGTTGGGTACATGGTTGAGACAAGTAGTTGATGAGTTGGCACATACATGAGGTGTATAGTTGATGATGTTGGTACATCTTGATGAGTCATAGTTAAAGAGTAGTTGATACATGATTGGTACATACTTGGTACATGGTTGGAGGCACTTGTTAGTAGTATTGTTGACACATGGTTTATGTATGATGTAGCATACTTGTATTGGTATATTATTAGAAGCACATATTGATCTTGGTGATGATTATGAGTTGTTGTGTTATGGTTGGTTGATGCAAATATTTGCGAGTTGTCTTGGTGATTGATATTGGTGATTGATCTTGGTGAGTAGATCTTATTTGGTTGATAGTATTGATGAGACAGGTTGTTGTGATAGGTTGTTTGGATAGGTTGCTGTGACAGGTTATTTGTACAGGTTTGGTGCATGGTTGATGCACTTGTTCATGGTACATGTTTTGTACAGGTTTGGTGCATGGTTGATACACTTTTTCATGGTATGGGTTTTTTACAGGTTTGGTGCATGGTTGATGCACTTGTTCATGGTACAGGTTTTGTACAGGTTGGTGCATGGTTGATGCATTTGTTTATGGTACAGGTTGATTACATGTTGAGGTACAGGTTGGTGCATGGTTGATGCACTTGTTTATGGTACAGGTTGATTACAGGTTTACAGCATTATATCTCACAGTGATAGTGTGACAGTGGTTCCATCATTCTACTTATACATCAAGGCAGTTGGATGGGGAAAGGACACGTGGTTGTATCCACCTTCCGGTTGTAGTCGGAGAACATGAGGGGTTGTAGCCTCGTTTTGGTTGTATCCAGAGAATTGGGGAGTTGGATCTTCCCTCAGATTGTATCTTGAGAAACTTGGGGGTTGGAGCCTTCTTCTAGTTGCAACTGGAAAACAAACGAATTTGGTTCTTCCAATTAATGTAATTCTTCAAGACATATAAGAAAAATAATTATGTGGTTTTCTCCCGCTTTGGGTTTCCACATAAAACATTGGTGTATTGTGTATGTGTATGATTGTTCATTTGTTCATTGCTTATTTACTCTGCAGTTATTGGATGATAATGCTACATTGATATAATACTTGGATTATATGGTTAAAAAGGATTAAATTTCTCTATTACTGATTCATCGCCCCTCTCAGTAATCCAACAATTGGTATCAGATCTGGTTCCTTCAGGAAACAATTTACCCACTAGAAGGAGATCATGGATTATTCTAAGAATGGAGTACCAATGTTTAATGGTCATAATGGTTTTAAGTATGAGATGTGGAGCATAAGGATGAAAGTATTTTTACAGGCACAAGGAAATTATATTTGGCTATCAGTTGTTACAGGATATGATAGTTCAAAAAGGGAAAAGACTACAGCCAAGAAGGAATTGAGGAAGAATAACAAAATAACAATGGATTTCATCTGGGAAGGATTACCTAATTTGGTAAGAGAAAATGTTGGTAAATTTTCATGAGAAAAAGAACTTTGGGATAAGTTACATGACATATATTCTTCACCCATCATAGATTCAGAAAATGTTAAAGAAGATGCAAATACAAATCAAGAAGAATCTTGTTCACCATGTCAAGCAAATTCAGAAGATGAAGAGTACATAATCACCAGACGTATGTTGTTTTGTTTTAATTGTGAAAAACATGGACATATTGAAATAGAATTCCATGAAGGAAATGAGACAAAAAAACAAATTGAAAAGGAAGACAATTATGAAGAAGAATTGATTAGTGCTTTAGATGAACTAAGAAAAGAAAAAAATTCACTCAAGAAAGAATTGATGAAACAAAAGGAAAGTGTTCACATTTTTGAAGAAGCCCAACATGTCATCGAGAACTTAAGAAATCAACTAGAAGAAGCCAGAAAGATTGAAGAAAATATTTAATATCAAAAGAAGTGTTTGGAAACCAACATAGGAGCACAAAAGGACGAATCATAAAATAGAGAGAATATATTGATAGATCATCTTAAGGAAAGAACTAACGATCTAAACCAGCTTGAGGAAGAGTTTGGTCAAGAAGATAAAGGGCTTGAAGAAGAAATAACCACATTAAAAATTCATCTTGAAGAAGCAAAAAGAACAGAGGAAGTCATGAACTCTCAAATAATGAAGAAAGAAAAAGAGGTCGAGAAGCGTGAAGAACAAGTTGTCACATTGAGAAGTAAAATCGTCAATATCAACAAGAACATTGAAGAGCTAGAAACATCCACATCAGTTATAGAGAATGAAGAGAAGCACTCTAGGTTGCTAGAAAAGAAGAATGAAGAAAATAGAAAGAGTTATGCAGAAGTACTCAAAGGAAGGAATCATGGTCAACTAGAATCTAAGAAAACTATTGAAGATACATCTTCAATAAGACTATCCATGTTCAAGCCACAAAGAAGCTTCAATAATGATCATGATCAGTCAAGGAAAAAATTCAGAAGGACTACGCCACAAAGAATATCATTCACTCCTAGGTATGCAAATTTATTTTATGCTCATTGTTTTTATTGTACTAACTTTGTACATAAGGTTGCGGATTGCAGGGATTATAAAATAAATGTTCAAGCAAGAAGTGTCTATGTGTTCGCACGTAACATTAAGTGTTACAAATGTCATAACTATGGACACATAACCAGTGATTGTAGAAGCATGATTGATACTTCCATGAAAGAAAATATTGATATCAGATATAAGAAAGTATGGATAAGAAAACATGAAGAACGGGTGAACAAAGACCAGGTACCAGAGATCGCAAGATTGGCAATAAAACGAGATGAAAAAAATTCTACAGAGAAAAAGAAATATGTCAGATACAGAAAGGTCTGGAAAATAACTGAAAGAAATGAAGGACATGTAAATAAGGAACATGTTCAAGAGATTGTACTTTCAGGCATTGTAGTGAAAGATGAATCCACAAATAGAAAGAAATAAGTCAGAGTTGAAAGAGATAATGAATCTACCAATGAAGATGATGATGAATACAAATCAAAGCATGAATTATTCTGATCCATATGGCTTAGAGACTCCCAAGAAATATGAATATTAGACAGGGGGAGTCTATGTGATAGTTGTGACAAACCAAAGAACCATCCTTCGAGTAGCTTGCAAAGTTCGAGAAGACAGATTCAGAGTAATCATTTAGTAGAATTACAGTTTTATAGATTAATCAAGACTTCATGATAGTATAGTGATAAATGGGTCATCATTATGGAAAGTTGCACAAGTAGAGTCTTGGACAGTATGGGCAAATATGGATACGTAAGAACACTTAGCAGGTTTGGATAGATATATGATATTGGATGAGAGCATGGATTCATAGATTGGTTTAGAGAGTGGTTCAGATACAAAGGAACATTATCATAATGGATGGTAATTACACAGGAAATGGCTCGAACAATGTTAATGGATTACAAATTGACAGACACATACAATGCATACATCAGTTCACATTCAAAACAGAGTAATTCTCATAAACAACAATGACAAAACTCCCTACGAACTATGGAAAGGAAGCACAGACAACAACCTCTACATCAAGGTAACTCAAGGTAATATTTTACTAATTGAAATTTATGTTGATGATATTGTTTTGGAAGTACTAATGACATGTTAAGCCAGAAATTTGCAAAGGATATGAAGAATGAATTTGAAATTTCATTACTTGAAGAACTATCATTCTTTTTGGGTCTTTAGATATGTCAAAGAAACCAAGGAATTTTTATTTCTCAAACTAAGTATATCAGAGAAATGCTAAAGAGGTTCGGAATGGAATATTGCAAACCAATTACCACTCCTATTCAAACTAGTTGCAAGTTGAGCAAAGATGATGATTCAAAGTCTACAGACTAAAGGCAATATAGGTCAATTATTAGTAGCTTACTATATGTGACAACAACTAGACCAAATGCAATGCAGGAAGTTGGACAGGTGGCATGACTTCAAGCAACACCAAAGTAATCATATGTATTATTAGTTAAGAGGATTTTCAGATATCTCAAAGGAACATAAGAGTTTGGATTATGGTATCCAAAAGGAAAGGATCTATTACTTATTGCCTATACAGATGCAAATTGGGAAGGTTTCATTGATGACCGATGAAGCACCAGTGGAGCAACATTCTACTTGGGTGAGTGTTTAGTATCTTGGCTAAGCAAGAAACAATCATCAATATCCTTATCTACATTCAAGGCATAATATATTGCAACAACAGGATGTTGTACACAGGTTCTATGGATGAAACAAACTTTGACAGATATACAGGTTGAGTATGATGAGCCCATTCCAATCTGTTGTGATAATACAAGTGCCATTAGTATCTCAAAGAACCCAGTGATGCACTCCAAGATGAAGCACATTCCAATCAAGTATCACTTTCTACGGGAACAGGTTGCAGAGAAGAACATCTGATTTAAATATGTGGGAACAAAATAATAAGTGGCATACATCTTTAAAAAACTGCTTCCATAGGAATCCCTTGAGTATATCCGCCATATACTAGGAGTAATTTCTACTCCAAAATTAATGCTTTTGAATTCTTATCTTATATGTCTTAGATGTACATGAGGAAGCACCATAAATAGGACAAAGGGGGAGATATTTATCAGATGCAAAGGTAAATGCTTGGAGAGAGAGAATAGAGGCATGTTTCTAAGGGGAGTGATTTCCACAAGGGAATAATGAGTGATATGACTTCAGAGTGATACCCTTTTTCAAAGGGGGAGATATTATTTATATGAAGGAAGATAGAGTAATCAGAGGCTTATAAACTCAAATAAAAATCAAAGGCATGTAGACAGGGGGAGCATCCCCAAGGAGATTTCAGTCAGGGAGAGAAGCCCCAAAGGGAGATACCCTTTTCCATTGATGTCAAAGGGGGAGAGATAGAAACATTGATGAGGAGTATAAACATGAATGTTATCATGACTAAGTGTTTCCATCAATGGCTGTGTTGCCATCAATTCCAAAGGGGGATATTGTCAGACAGTTGGCTTAGGTTGATGGATAGTTGGTATGGATTGTTGGTTGTCATTGATTCCAACCATTGGAGAGTGATATTTTATATTGATATCAACCCTTAGTGATTGATTTCAACCCTTGGAGAAAGTCCAGTAGTGAATTTTGGTAGCACAAAGGTTTGGGTAATGGACCCAAGGTTGTTTCATGCATAATGGTATGAGTTTTAATATATTTTAAGGTAATACTATTCTATATGGATATTACATTTCATTTCATTTATGGTGGTATGTGGAACGTCACATAACTCCTCACGGTTAGAGAGTTATTGCCATGTGAAGTTGGAGAACCCAGGTTTGGGTAGTGGACCCAAGTTTGTTTGATGAATAACGGTATGAGTTTTGATATTTTTGTAGGTAATAATATTATATATGGATGGTACATGTCATTCCATTTCTAGTGGTATGTGGAACGTCACATAACTCCTCACAGTTAGAGAGTTATGGCCATGTGAAGTAAAGAGAACCCTCATGAGTCATCTAGAAGCCCCAAAAGGTCAAAGTAGTCAAAGTGGTTTAAGAGATTTATAGAAGGTAAATAATAATGCGAAGTGATGAGTGTACTATAATTCAAAGTTAATACAAAATAAATTATTTAAATAATAAAGTTAATGGAGAAATTACTAATTTGACAAGTGGTTAGAAGTGGGTTAGAACTAAAATAAGGAAAGTGGTTTAAGATGGTTAGAAGGTAACCCATTGAGATAAAGTGAAGTGATGAGTGTACTATAAGGTAAAGTGGATAAAAAATAAATTATTTAAATAATAAATTTAATGGATAAATTACTAATTGGACAAGTGGTTAGAAGTCGGTTAACCCTAAAATAAGGAAAATGGGTTAAGATGGTTAAAAGGTAACCCCTTGAGGAAGCTACATGAAAGTATAAATAAGAGGCGAGGATATCTCATTTTACATCACACTTGAGAATATTGAATATCTACAGGTGACTGAGGTAACCAAAGGATATCTAAGCCTAATTTTAGAGAGAAGGTGAAGTAAAGAAGGATGAAATTTAAGGGAGGATAAATTCTTTTGATGATGCTTTCTAAGGTATGTCATTTACAAGTCATCTCACCATTTTCAAAATAATTTTTTTTCTAGAATCATTTAGACCATGAAAGTGATAGTCCATTGTGAGAACATATCCAATTAGTTGTGGTAAAAATTTCATCTTGTGGTTCATTGTAGTTTTGGAGTTACACTTCATGGAAAATAGGGTTTGTGGCTAGTCCTAAAACTAGTCTAAAATGGGTGTTTTGGGTAAAAACGTCACAAATTATTCATAACAGATCCAAATTAAGTAAGACAAAAAAAATTTGTTATATTATAGGCTGTAATATTCTGTGTAATATTTTCATATCCATACAACAAATATTTTGTGTGGGGCACGCTCTAGAAGTTCTCTCTCTAGAATAAGCCAGAATTCAACAAGGTATGCCATTTTTTATATAACTCCTTTTCTGAGAGGTTGCAAGTAGTGACACCTGGAGGAATTGTATAAAACAGACTGAATAACATTGTGTATTATTTTCATATCTTTATTTATTATAAGTACATAGTTATGACTATTTCAAGTTAGGGTTGTTGACTAATCCAAAAATAGTCATGTGAGACTAAAGTAAATTTTGATGAAAATGCTAGTCTCTTGTTGTTAAATTTAAGGAAGTTTTGAAGGTATGTGATCATATACACTAGGTCCATTATAGAGTTACAAATCATATTTAGATGATGAAATTGATGAGGGCTTTTGGTTGAGGTATATGTTGGGTACATGGCTGAGACAAGTAGTTGATGAGTTGGCACATACATGAGGTGTATATTTGATGATGTTGGTAAATATTGATGATTCATAGTTGAGGAGTAGTTGATACATGATTGGTACATACTCGGTTTATGGATGATGTAGCATACTTGTATTGGTATATTATTAGAAGCACATATTGATCTTGGTGATGATTATGAGTTGTTGTGTTATGGTTGGTTTATGCACATATTCGAGAGTTGTCTTGGTGATTGATATTGGTGAGTATATCTGATTTGGTTGATAATATTGATGAAACAGGTTGTTGTGATAGTTTGTTTGGACAAGTTGTTGTGATAGGTTATTTTCACAGGTTTGGTGTATGGTTGATGCACTTTTTCATGGTATAGGTTTTGTAAAGGTTTGGTGCATGGTTGATGCACTTTTTCATGGTACAAGCTTTGTATAGGTTTGGTGCATGGTTGATTCATTTGTTCATGGTACAGGTTTTGTATAGGTTGGTGCATGGTTGATGCACTTGCTTATGGTACAGGCTGAGGTACAGGATGGTGCATGGTTGATGCACTTGTTTATGGTACAGGTTTATTACAGGTTGATTGATACAGGTTTACAACAATATATCTCACAGTGATAGTGTGATAGTGGTTCCATCATTCTACTTATACATCAGGGTGGTTGGATGGGGCAAGGACATGTGGTTGTAGCCAACTTTTGGTTGTAGCTGGAGAACATAAGGGGTTGTAGCCTCCTTCTAGTTGTAGCCAGAGAATTGTGGAGTTGGATATTCCCTCAGGTTGTAGCTTGAGAAACTAGGGGGTTGGAGCCTCCTTCCAGTTGTAGCTGGAAAACAAAGGAAGTTGGTGCTTCCAATGAATGTAATTCTTCAAGACATATAAGAAAAAACATTGTGTGGTTTTCTCCCGCTTTGGGTTTCCACGTAAAATATTGGTGTATTGTGTATGTGTATGATTTTTCATTTGTTCATTCATTAGTTACTATGCAGTTATTGGATGATAATTCTACATTGATATAACACTTGTATTATATGGTTAAAAATGATTAAATTTCTCTATTACTAATTCACCCCCCCTATCAGTAATCCAACAATCAATTCTTCTAGAATTCTTTTGGAGTTGACATCAATAGAAAATATCTTTCCAAAAATATCCCCCTTTGGATTTGGTGGAAACACTCATACTTTACCTATGACCAATGCTCCTGATCTTTCTCTCCTCATGTTTCTCTCCCCATTTGACATAAATGGCAAAGGGTAACTCTCTTTGGGGATACTCCCCCTGTCTTTATGCTTCTGATATTTCTCTCTTGATATGTCTCTTCTCTTTTGATATAAATAGAAAAGAGTGACTCCCCCTAACAGTATACCTTCTATGAAAATTATTTATTTGACTTCATGTGCTCCCCCTATCTTCATGCTTATGTTCTTTCTCTTATTCTTTTGTTCTTTATCTTCCCCTTTGAAATAAGAGTAATCGCTTCTGATGATTTCTCTCCCCTTATATTCTTTTGCAAGATGTCATGTAGATGAATGGGGGATATTTTTACTTGCTTCCTTTCCTCTCTGCCAGTGCTTATTTTCCATTGGTGCTTCCTATTGTAATTCATTGACATATATAAAAAGAATTAAAAGTTACTTGACTTCAGATATTCATATCTTGCCATGTTTACTACTTAGACATCAATGACCATACTTTTCAACAATTTACTTTTGACAATATGGATTTTGCGGATGCTTTCTCTTCCCCTATTCTGTCATGCATTTCACTTATTTCCTTCCTGTGACTAACTGATTTTATTTTTCAATATGCTTTCATCCATTGTGATATATTTGTCTAGACCTACCAAAGATATCATGAATCAATCTCTATCCATATGTCATAAAATTTTCCATGAATCTTCTATTCAACTGTACACAATGTTAACCCATCTGTTGTAACTAATCACACCGTATTTTTTCTCTTCAAACTGAATCAAATATATCCATTGATATTCTCTATATTTAACACATCCTCGAGATTGTATGTTTGCACTACTGCAAATCTTGTGATTATGATCTTTGGGACCTTGTTTTCATTCACCTTCTCTTCTTGTTTTTCATTTACTCTCTAAACCCTCCAATATCTGGCATCAATTTTTTCCTTCATGGGAGGCCCTTTCACGCTTTTACAATTTCGAGATATGTGACCATAATTGTGGCATTTGTAACATTCAATATTGGAGAGATCCACATAATCATCTATTTCTTGAAAATTTATTCCATATGTGCTGCAATCTATAGCTTTATTTCCAAAGTTAGTACATGTAAAACAATGACCCAAAAAGAAATTTTGATCCCTGGGAGTGTGTTGAGTCTCATGATTGTCGCATTTTCCTCCTCTTTTCCTTTCACCATTCCTCACATTTATCCATATTATATCACTCCATAAACCATTCATTAATACCATTTTCATAATTAAATATGGGTTTATCCATATTATTTTCCAAAACATTTATTTTAGTATTAAAAGAGAGTTTGTGATTAAATATTAGAAAATTGGCATATTTTCATGTATATCTCAAAGTTGGATGAGTTTTGTAATGTGTAGGAATATTTGAAGACTCCAACAAAAGGATTATTCAAGCTTCTCGAATATTTTCTTCAATCTTTCAAGAGGATAATTATTCAAGCATATTCAAAGGAGAAAGATCATGGAGATATGGATAGAATTTCTTATCAAAGATATTAAGGATTTGTGAGAGGATTTGTAGAGATAAATATTATGTAATTATTAGCAAATTGGTTGTACCTACTTGAGAGGAAAGTGGATCTACATTTATTAGTTGTTTATCCTCTTTTCAAAGAAACTCATGTATAAAGGGGTGCTCTCTCTCCATTTGAGATTAGTAGGGAGCAGGAGGATGAGTAGGAATTAGTGAAGCAGTATGAGTTAGTGAAATAATTGAATTAATAAGTGTGTGAATGATTGAGGGAGTTAGTCATTTTATAGAGGTTGGATTGGAATGCTATGTAATAGAGTTTATGATTTAATACTAACGTCTTGATTTCTCCATATTGAGTAGAGGATTCTCTATTATGAGTTAGTGGTGTTGATTTCATGTGAGGTCACTAGTTTCTTGTTATGTATTATTTGTCTTTTATGCAATTTCATGCTTTCATAATTAGATTCATTTCATGTAATTTCATGTTTTCTTAATTAGATTTATTTCATGAAAATTCATGCTTTCCTAATTAGATTCAATTCCAGTTGTGTGTTTCCTTTTCAAGCATTAGATTAAGCTAGTTTCACTTTAATCCTGCATTTCCTGCGCCTGCACCTCGAAGCTTACAAGCCCCAGGTTGACAATTAAATATTTGGGTAATTAATTAATTGACAATATTTAAACACCAGTATTTTGGCACCATTGCCAGGGAGGTGCTAATGGGATTAGAGCATAAGTAGGTTGTTTTTGTTTTTCCAAATCCTTGACTGTTTATTTTCATGCAAGTGTGGTGTGCTTTTAAACACGACCTAAGGGCGGAGAGAAGATAGTAAGACGTGAGGGAAGAGCCCACGCATTCACTTTAGTGGGGTTTCTCCAAAATTATGTTGGTATCTTCCTTTTAGTAGTTATAATTTGTTTTTTACTAGCATTAGCCATTTTTATATATATGAGAAGAGAAGCTAACTTGTGTGAACAGATAACTTGGTGACAGAAGGGTGCTAGTAGCATGGTGGCGTTTCGCGTATATAATTGGTTTTCTTACATTTGCTTATATAAAATATCTGATTTGAATACCAGTAAGATGATTTTAGAATGAATATAACCTTGGAATAGCTCTCTCAGATCCTAGCAAAAGCCGAGATCTCATCTTCTCAAGAACATGAGATCTTGATAGTGATCAAAGACTTAGGCACTCCTCCTGAATCAAAATAAGAATCGACACTCGAAGAATCATGTATATCAAATGATGAACAATTATTCGAACATGAGATCGAGGAGGACAAACAAGAAAATGCAAGTAAGCTTAATCAAAATCATGCATACAAAAGCCTCATTGAACTGTGGTTTCAAGCGAATATCAGGATAGTTCAATGTTTTCTTGCTAAATCATGCATACAAAAGCCTCATTGAACTGTGGTTTCAAGCGAATATCAGGATAGTTCAATGTTTTCTTGCTTATTTCTCTCTATCGCATTTACCGCAATTTATTTCACATACTTCTATACATTTTAGTTTTCAATTTTCAAAATTGAGTGTGAATATATTCTTACTCCTATTACGCAAATGGTTAAATTGGAAATTTGCTTACACGTAACTAATTTCCAATTTCTAATTAGCATAGAGTAGGTAGGATGTTATTTTCAGTTTTTGCGTTAAGTTTTGAATAAGTTGAATAAGTTTTGAATAAGTATGCTCTCCTCCCACGCTTAGTGCGATCTCGAGGATCATAAATTAGGATGTCTCTAACGTTTTCAGAAAAACATAACATGAATCTCCATTTGCTAAAACCTTTCATTTGAATTTTTCTTAACATTTCCAATTTTTGTTTTTTTAACAAGTGATACAAAAATAAAAATATAAATATAAAACTCAAAACAAAACTTAAAAAAAACTATAGTTGTGTTTTTTTTAATGTAAAATAAAAAATAAAAATAAAAATTTCACAAGCTTGCGATTGATCGAAGTTTCACTTCCCACGCCTTTGTTTATAGATTGAAGTTTCACTACCCACGCCAAGGCTGAGACTGTCAAGCTTGTGCCCATGTCAAAACCTGCAAAACAATAAAACCAATAACACATAAAGCTGTGGATTAGTCACAGTGAATTAAAGGCGAGGTCCAAGGATCGATTCAGCCTCCCACAATGGTCTCATTCAGAACCCCAAACTACAAATCTTTCCATCCATCCATTGTGCAATTGTGCGAGGTGTGGTGATACTGCAGATTCCTTTCTTCCTTATCCACAGGAGGTGGAAGTCTTGAAGGTCGAGATATCATTCAGCTAAGGCCTCCATAATTCATATCACAGATCGCAAGATCGATCTGCCTATGTGCGTATGATCCAGTCAATTCTTGGGCATATTAGAAGCAAGCCCTACAATCGCTCTTCTAAGCTCTGAGAAATTATAGGGTTTGTCTTGTAAGTTGTTGTCACATCTATGGCATCGAAGCGTATTGTAAGGATATCCTCCTTCACCCACTTCTCTCATCGACATGTCTCTCAACTCACCAACATTCTTTCTCATTCGTTGCCCTTCTTCCCCTTTCATCAATCAAATCTGGATGTGAAAACAAGCACGTACTTGGCATATCAATATGAGCTGTGAAACTGATGGTTTGTATTAACACATTACAATGAATAACCCAGAGGAAGGGTTTCTTTCTCGCCTCTAGGCCGCACACGATATCTAAGAGCTCCTTGCTAGACAAAAAACTGAAGAGGGATCATGACAATCAATCCTCCCATGTTCTCGTACCTCGCCCCAAGAACTCCGCTCCATGCTATGATTACCTCACTCAAATGTCAATAATCATCTATAAAACATTTCATATTGTTGTGGGTGTGCATATGATCAGTGCGCAGGTGTGGATGTGGCCAAGATATGTTTGAGGAAGTTCAGATCTACTCCTAAGAAAGCGGCCACGACATTCAATTCGATGAGGATGGACGCATATGGAAGAGGCTCAAACGGAAGGACTGAAGATTAGCCAGCTAGCAATCTTATCGTTGTAGATCTCCCGGAGATTCAATAAATTGTGTATGTTTTAGTTCACCAAATTGAAATCACTACATAACCAGTAAATTGTGGTAAACTATGGGAAAGAAAATACCGGAGGGTGGCTGAGAGGACGGAAACGTTGAAAAGCGGAAAACTCTCGAAACCTAATTGGCAATTTGAAGATAAGAATATCGCTCCATGAACTCCCGACATACACCCAGTCACAAATATCTGGGACAAGCCATCATCTAAGCACGTGTTGCAGCGATCTCGGGACATATCTCTAATACACTGCATTATGTTGAATATTTGAGGCGAAATAAGATCGTCGCTTGAATCTGCAGCAAAGAGTTTTGGACTCTTTAGAGATTTATTGGAAGTATTTGAGAGTCGGGTCGTAGCGTCAGTTGTTATGGCGTCATTACTCAAAAAAATTAAAAAGCTAAAAAAAAAAAATTAACATAATAAAACTAAAATATATATAAATATAAACTAACCAAAATAAAATTAAAGAAATAATCTTTTTGTTTTGTTTTGTTATAAAAAAAAAATTATAATAATACAAAAAAATCTTTTATTTTCTTTGTTTTATATAATAATAAAAAGAATTTTTTTGTTTTATTATAAAAGTTATAATAATAAAAAGAAAACCATAAAAAGGAAAAAAATTGTAAAAATAAAAACAATTGCAAATGGATATTTTATAAATCCAAAAAACAATATTAAAATAATTGAGCTAACTTGGTTTCTTGATTCACTTCAAACAACAATTGATGACAAAACTTGCGCCCAAAGGGGGCAACAGGTAAAACGTATTTTGTTTTTGAATTTAATTTGCTTGCATTCGTACTTATTCCTGCATTTCATATTTTTCAAAGATCTCACAATATTTATTGCACGATTAGTGCTAACCTTTTACAGGTTTGAAGATGATCAACTCTCTTGTAGAAGTGATTTTCAAGGATCACCAAATATATTCAAAAGACATGACTCCTTAAAATCTTGAAGGAACTTAATTTCTCATCACACATGTCATGATATTTCCCGCTACACAACCATTTTTCAGAAAACCAATTACACTATGACATGATCAATTACCCTTGTCCTTCCAAGCTTATTCATCCTCCATGTATTGAATTCCACCTTTCATTGCCTTATCCATCATGATGTCACACATGTCTATCTTTATGAGTCGCATATAGTTTGCCCTATTTTCAGTTCATATTTTTTCCTTGCAAATAAAACCATTAAGTTCCCTTTCAACGACTACATTACCCTGCTTTCTTTTTCATACACATTGTTTCTACCAAGATCTTTTCATTTGTGGTCCCACCAATCATTTTGTACAACTCGCATTGACTGATGTGGGATTCCTTAAGGACCACCTTTCAACAAGTCTTGCCCCATCGACCTCAACAACTTATCTGGGATAGAGACTAGAGTCCTTTTGAGTACCTTGAGGCTTGCATTCCTTAATGGAAAGTTCTATCACTGACAATCATGGGAATACATCAATTTCCCTTGATCGTTAGATCTTTCAAGTGGATCGACATCAGATCATTCATTCACACTTCGCAAGATGTACTTAGGTACCTTGGCACTCATTGACATCAATGATGATTTTGCCTCGCATTGGTTAATGACATTCATCAATGGTCGGTAATCCAATGACTTATTTTCATGCTCGAGATTAACACATTCATTCACATGATTAGAATTGTACTATCAGGTGAATACTATACACTTTTCCATGACTCCATCATCAGTTGCAACAACATTTTTCCAGCCATATGAGAGTACCACAGTTCCACTTTCAGATTTCATCTTTTGATTCATACAACCAATCAGCTCAGATTCCTTCACTTCACATCCCATGATCCAGATGCAATGACAGAAGCAGTCACATTTTTCCTGATCTAGCGGCAACTACATCCCTCTTGCATGGTTCATCTACTTTTTGGGTAAGTGGAGGTATATTGTTTTCTACTCTTTAATCGTGCAATTCCTTACATGCTAGAGTGAATGAATTTGGAAAATTCCCTCACCATGTTCCATTTCCTTTCGCCTTTTCGTACACATAACACATCTTCAGTTGGGGGGGCGG
>ML804401.1:28408-54966 GCA_009831015.1 Picea engelmannii
GCTTCTGGTAGGCCAACTTCCAGATCTACTTCTACGCATATTCGCGCACATGAGTACTGATCCCTTGGTTCTGCTCGATCAATGTAGCGTCCGAGGCCATTGCCGATTGCTTGGAGAGATGGGGTATTCCAACAGTGGATTGGGAGGTTGGGAAGCCTGACCCAAACCGGGACGTCTTTGGGGATTTCTGAGGCTGGATCGAAGCTCGGAGTCCATCTATTCAGGTAAAGCCCTTGAGTGCCCATGAAGTAAGGGCCATTCCTGAATATTAGATTTCTATCTTCCTGGGATATAAATTCGAAGATGAAATATCCATGACCGACCGCGTAGCTGGTAACACTGTTTGTGATCAGCGGTCTCCAGTTTCGTTGCACCCAGGTTTCTGTAGTTCTGGAGGAGGGCCAGAGGCCCATGAATTGACCGATGAGACCGCGTTCAGAGAGAGAGAGGGCGATTTTCATCGGTTGCTCAGGGGGGAGGTCGATTTCTGGAATGTCCTTCAGTTTTTTAACAAAGCTTGGAGCTTCTTCTGTGACCGAATGCTTTCTAGACGCCTCTACCAGACGGCGAAAGGAGGAGGCAGGGGAAGGAGGGGGCGGCGGCTCCCCTCCCTGGCCTTCCATGGCGGCAAACCCTAACACACCCGGATGCGCGAGGGTTCAAGTCGCGATTTTTTCGGTCCAGCAATTTTGTCTCCAACACTTCTGCTGATGATGGTTGTTGTGCTAGGAAAGAGGAAGTTATTCGGCTTGGATGATACTTGAAGGGGATATTGGGGTGAATTGTTCTACATGGATTCTATTTAAAACGTCAAATTACTTTGCATGATTTAAGGACTAACATGTCTTATGAACATTGGTTTACTTTGTCTTATATTATGTTTTGTTTTGAATGCCCCTGACATGGTTATTTGAGGGACATCTTGGGTTGTGCCCCATTGTAGGAATCTGACACGTGTGATGAAGAGAAGTGAGTCATCCAACGACCCAACACCCTCAGATATTGGATCTCACTTCCTTGGAACCTTGGATGATGAAAAAATGGGCTTGGTTTTGAGCAGGTTGGTCATTATGCCACACACATGGGCTGGAAGCCCACATGCTGGGTAGAGCACCCCAAATATTTTGTGCACAAAGGATGGAGGACATTGCCTTTGGAGGCACTTTAACATCACCTAATGATGAGTTTTCACCCCTCTTGCACCAGGGCATGGCCTTTGGAGGCCTATGATGTCACCTTCCTAGATTTGACATGACCCTTCTTGCCTTGACGTCATCTTTGGAGACTAGGGTTTGATTGACCTAGAGGTGTCTTCATGTGGCTGTTGGAGAAATTTCTATTTTCGACACACTAGTTCAGTGGGAGTTAACTGACTAGTTCTATTTAGACTTTATGTTTTTACCATCACTATTATGCATGCATGCATTCCTAAGGAAAGCTAATTGCTTGATTGCTTTTCTTAATTATGGAATGATTTTCCCTATATATGAGTGTATTCCACTCATTCATTGTATCATATTGATCATGATCTATGTATCAATCATCAACTCATTGGAGTAGTGTGAATATATTTTCTCATTCTTCCATATTAAATCTCTCTTCTTTTCTTGATAAGCTTTGTTTGTACTTGTTTTAGCTAGATCTCCTATGCAAGTGTCCATGAAACACTGACATGGTATCAGAGATATGCTGCATGGAGCAAGCCAGACAAGCCAAAGAATAAGAAAAATCAGGGTTTTGGCGAGCTAAATCTGTGGTCGTAACTTTCAACAATTATTCCTCCCAAAATATTATGTTTTTGAGGAAACTGCTTGTACTCATAGTAAATTGGCCCATTTTGGAAGTGGGTTTTCAACCGTTTGGCAAGATTCTTTACCATTTGCTCATAAAGTGAGCCGCAAGATAGCCTCCTGAAACTGATATGAATCCGTGGTCGTACCTTTCCACATTCATTGCTCCAAAAATATTGCACTTTGGAGGAAACAATCCATAAGAAAAGTAAATCGACCCATTTTGGAAGTGGGTTTTCAGCCGTTTGGCGAGATTCCTCACTGTTTGCTCAGAAATGGGAGATATGGATATGAAAACTATTATACAACCAAACTTGGTGGTAATCCTCACACCATACAATTATTTTGATTGAAGCCCAAGGCAGAATTCCAACTCAGAAGGAAAGTATTGTATAATTTGACGATGGCGACAGAAACAAAACCTACATCAGCGATTGAGAAGATGAGATGGGCGAATCGTAAGGATGAGACCACATGACTACTTCTTGAGTTAATCTCCACTGATTTGTCATTTCATGTTGCCGCATGCAAGACTCCAAATGAGATCTGGATCACCTTGGAAGGACTCTTTGGAAAACAAGATGAGATGCGAGGTCATATTCTTGAGGTAGAGTTGAATACCTTAGACCCTAAAAGTTTTGATAATATACAAGATTTTTTTACTAAATTTAAATCTTTGCTATTAAGCTTGGGTGAATGTGGTATTGATAAGTCTACACAATAGAAACAACTTATTCTAACAATCTTGGCCAAGCTAGGACCAGAATACACTGTATATGTCTCCAATTTCCATTTTGGCAGATGTCTTTTTGGAACAAATTGGAAAATGTCTACATTGGCTCAGTTCATTGAGTCTCTTACACAAGAGCAGACAAAACTCATACATATGGGGCTCATGAAATATCCCAAAGAACATGCACTCACCATGCAGGATGGAAAAGGGTCATTCAAACAAAATAGGAAGGAGGGATATTCCAAATCCTTTAATGATTCTTTAGGTTCCAAAGACTCTTCAGATTCCAAGAAGAAGAAGAAGAAGGGAAAGTAGTGCACTTAATGCAATAAACCGAATCATGAAGAATCCACATGCATGAAGAAACATATCGATCTTATGGTACATGCACTTCAGCAGAACAACCTTGGAAACTTCATTCAAGAGGGAGTCAAGAAGTAGAAAGAAGAAGATCCAGCTCCTAAGAAAGGTAATCATCATGCTCTTGTTGCAATTAATTCCTCATCTGATTCATGGATTATAGATTCTGGTGCAACCCATCATATGGCAGCGAAAGAGGAAGTTTTGTCTTCCTTGAGTCCATGCTCAAGACCCCCTATTCTCATGGGGGATGATACTCCAGTAGCAGTAGCAGGATAAGGGAGAGTGGAACTCCACAATGGCAGTTTTGACAATTTTTTACATGTTCCAAAACTTTCTATGAATCTGCTCTCAGTTTATCAGATCACTCATAAAGGCAAAAAGGTTGAATTTACATCAGATTCAGTTTTAGTAATTGACATGCATGACAGTTCCATTATTGCAACTAGTGAGGTGGATCACAAGTCAAGGTTGTATAAATTCACTAAGTTTTCTGACGATGACTCCTCTATTCTACTTACACATAAGGAGAGTACTTTGCATGCACCTCCATTGAAACATGCATATACTCTTGTTCTTCCATCAGTTTCAGACATTAGAGATGATTCCATACACTCCGATTCTATACATGGAAATAAGCAGGTAGTACACCCAGATAAGAAGCCATCGTTGAAGCTTCAACAGATGCCCAAGAAGGCACATACCACACTTCAGGAAGCAGACAACCTTGCAGAGAATCCATTGGATTTGAGGAGGACTCGATCTCAACATGAGGATCTTTCTCACGTATTTTCAGCTTCAAAACCTGAGATGCTCATGCATTGCTATATGGTTCAATATACTGATCCACAAAACTACAATAGGGTTGTGGGAAATCCATTATGGAAAGAAACCATGCAAAAGGAGTATGACTCACTCCTACAAAACCAGACTTGGAATCTGGTTCCACATCCACCAGAAAAGAATATTTTCAGGTGCATATGGGTCCACAGGATCAAGAAGTACAAGGCCCGACAGGTTGCCAAAGGACTTCATTAGATCCATAAAGATTTCTACATCTTCACGAAGAATTTCAATGAGAAAAAGTTTTAGATTTTGCAGGATCGTCTTGTAGTGAAGAACACATTTGCCTAGCAGCTGTCATTTTCTTCTTTTGATACATTATCTTTTGAGGGGGGTTTTTGTTCCCACGTGGTTTTCCCTCTTTCCTCACTTTTATTTAGTGTTCATTAGTTGCATTGTACATGAGTACCTAAAATAGCCTAGTAACCGAGACTCATTTTTTACTCCATAGTGATGTTCAGGGGGGGTGTTGGAGAAATTTCTATTTTCGACACACTAGTTCAGTGGGAGTTAACTGACTAGTTCTATTTAGATTTTATGTTTTTACCATCACTATTATGCATGCATGCATTCCTAAGGAAAGCTATCTGCTTGATTTCTTTTCTTAATTATGGAATTCTTTTCCCTATATATGAGTGTATTCCACTCATTCATTGTATCACATTGATCATGATCTATGTATCAATCATCAACTAATTGGAGTAGTGTGAATATATTTTCTCATTCTTCCATATTAAATCTCTCTTCTTTTCTTGATAAGCTTTGTTTGTACTTGCTTTAGCTAGATCTCCCATGCAGGTGTCCATGAAACACTGACAATGGCATGGGTGAGAATACACACCCTTGAGCATTGTAGACATGACATGTGGCCTTAGAAGTTCCAACGATTTACCTTGGAGGCATGTCATCACCCTCCTAGGGCATGACATCACCCTACTAGGGTTATTTCATGTATTTTTCATTTATGTACATTTTAGGGGAAAATTAAAGGGGCCAACCCCTCTTTTATTGTGGACAAATTATATTTGCAAGGCCTCATATAAATAGAGGCCTTTCCATTTCATTTTTTATCATGAATTTCCTCACACAAGAGGACTTGGATCTGAAATTTTCTCCCTCTTTGGCATATTTGGGTCTCTTTTACTCATGTGCTAGGCTTGGAGGAGCAATATTTGGATGTTTCTTGGCTTATTCTTGGTGGAAAATTATGAAAGTAGGGTTTGTGCTTGATTATTCTTGGTGAAGTAAGTAAAATATGCAATTTCATTTCATGCATTGAATGTTTATGGTAAATTTTACTTGTTCACATTGAAGATTTTGATATTGCTTGCTTAAAACCCTAGGAGAGGAGCATAAGGTGCTTCCTCCTCTCTCTAGATCATTTCGCCCATTTAATTGTCAAGATAATTTTGTATAGAGTAGGCTCCTAAAGCCCTAAAGTGCTATCACTTTAGGAGTTTTGTTCTAGAAACTTGTTGCTATATATTTCAAGAGTCCAAGGAAGAAGAAGAATTCGCTAGAGCCCAAAAGAGCTTGTTCTCTAGAAAAATTCATTTTTTGAGATTTGAAGCTTGAGGACCTAAGGTGCTAGCTCCTTAAAATTCATCTCATCATCCTTAGACATTGCTATCACTATTTCTCCAAGTTGTATTTTTGTTTTAAATGGCTCCATATCCCAAAAAGGCACTAATTTCTATTGCTCTGGTGAAGGAATTTGATCAAACGAACTCTCAAAATTTATTGTCTAAGCCTTTTACTAACTTTTTCTAATCCCAACTTAGCATAGTCTACTAATTTAGTTTTTTTGTTGCAAAACACTGCTACAACCATACAATTTTCTTCATTTTGCTACATACACTAACCTAACTAACTCAAAAATGGATTGGAGTAGTTGGAAATTGATCTATTGGATAAATGCTAAGTTTACACTGTAATTTCATGCAATTATGATATATTTTTCTTATGTCCGTTGCAAAACTTTATTGGCTTTTATAAACCATTGTCTTGTTGAAATTTTACATCAGCCATTATATATTTCTATTGTCTATTGTCTTTGAGGTTTATATTGCTTACTTGTACTTGGAAATCACTATATATATGTTGCAATTGTTCTTGTTCCAGGAAGGTACCCAAAACGCTTCTATTTGCTTCAATGTCATAGACATAGACATTTGAATTAAGTAACCAGTGAGAGGGTACTGCAAGCCTATCTACATCCTTGTTATCTTATCCCTCGAGGTTACCGTGGATGCCTCTCTTGGGATGGACCTCATCCATCCCTAAAACACGGGGATTTCCTACTAAGGTGACAGTGGTGGGTTATCCTGTAGTTACACAGATTTGAAAACTTGTGTTGGGGATTTGGCATAAGTACAAATCCTGCGATAACATGCACTACTAGAGGCCTAGGAAGGTGTAGCATGTCCAAATCCCAAACCATACTTAAAACTGCCCATCTTTTCCATTTTCTATTTTCCCACTCATGGTTGGTTGTCATATGTCATAGCACGGTTCATGCTTCATAGTCCCATTAGAAAAATTTCATATTAAGATCTATAATCTTGGGGTTGATGCATCAAAGTAAAAATCAAAAGCCACAAATAAATCTTGAACATTCAAAACTTATAGGAAGACAAATTTGATTGTGAATAATAGATGTTGCAGGACAATGTCATGTAGAGGATGGACCTAAATCTTCCAGATTGACTAATTATTTGAACATTCCCATGCATCATATTGATCAAACAAGACAACTTACAAAAGGAATCCATTCACACATAGTAAAGGAGTCAATAGTGTGAAAGGTTAAATCCAAAAGTCCACTTATGAAATCCCAAAGGGGATACTCTAATATCCATGCATGCAATTTTTTTAATAAATTATGATAGAAGGAGATCAAATCCATCAAGCCTATAAAGGGATATGCCTTCCCCTACCCATGAAATTCTAAGCAACATCATTAAAAAATAAAGGACGAAGAAAGGAAGTAAAGTTAATTGTGAAGTGATGAAGAAAACCTCCATTGGGGCTATGGAAAATTGGTTAACGATGAAGGAAGGTATATGATTCCATGGTGACTCCATTGGGGCGATAAACGATCATGGGATGTGGAGAAACACCTAAAGGATATTGTAATTCAATGCATGGAGGAAAATGTTTAATTCTAAACCTCATTAATCCCCATGAACATGATTATATCCTAATTCATTAATTCACACTAAATTTAATGAATATCAACATTTTTTCTTTAGTACAGGTGATTAGTTTATCAAGTCAGTTCACAAGAGTGATCACTGATTCCCTCACAAGGGAAATATTTAGTGACCCACTTATATCTTGATCCTTATGAAGGTTATAGTGAAAACTAGATGAATATGTCTTTACTTCACGTTCATAGCTCAACAATTTCTATCAAAGATTCTTGTCTTTGTCCAATGTGTTGCCATTCATTGAGGCCTCAATTGACCCCAAGACTTAGGATCTATGCCCCCCCTAAGTTTATTTTTCTAAATCCTCACCAATCACGACTTATTTTCCACGGGGGATTAGGATTTGGATGCAATTAGTTCTCCGAAATGATTTCAATCCCTTTGATTGGTTTTCCTATCTAGCCTTATTACTTGGAATGAGTGCATGAATTCCTTGGATGCCTTATTCTATTATAAAACATTATTAATTTTCCTTTAATATTTTTCCTGAATGACTATATCTTACTATTCACTTGTGATGGTAATGATCATTTGACTATCCATATTTTCATAGTTAGTCCATCATGGTTACTTGTGTTTCTCAGTGCTTCATTGAGCTTTTTAATTGATGATTAGGATGATCCTTGATTTTTTCTCCATTGTTCTATTCTTGTGTAGGTAAGGATAATTGAGCAATCCCATAAGTGTTTGGCTTCAAAGGATGTCGAAAGTTCTCTTGTTTGACTATGCATTTCTACATGATATTGACTTCTTGCATTGTTTCCTTGGTGATTGACACGAACATGATTGGGTTGTGAGAACTCATGTAAAGTTTAATGCATGTCTCATGAAGTGATGTTCTCATCAAAAGTGAAGACTAGCACTCGCTCCATGTTCAAGTTGTTTTTCATGAAAATGACCTTAATTGATTTAGCAATTAAATGATTATTTCACTTCATGCCTTTGGTTATTTATTACTTGCACGTGGAGGTTGACGAATGTGGAAGAAATAACAAGTAATCAAATTTCCTCACTTGGTAGTGTGTCATGTGCATAGATATTTGTTATCCATATTCACTCTCAAAATACAAAAAGACACAGTAATGACACACTACACCTTAAGAGCATTCTTATCAAGTTCATGAAATCGTTTGAATGCTCTTGTATTATCACAAATGTTGTTTTTGCATGTGAATGATTCTTACTCATGGTCATTGTAGACTTTATTTGAAGTTAAGTTGGATGACAAGACAATTTTAATGACATGTGAATCTTTGTCTTTTGCTTTGGGTTTATAGATAAAGTTCTTTCAAACATCCTCTTTCTTACACAAACATTAGTGAAATATTCTGGCCCATCATGTAAATGGTTTGATTGTAGTATCATTTTTCTCACCATGTTTTCTCCATGAATGGTTCTCTCAATGTCATGATAATCATATTCATGAAACAAATAAAGTATCTATGCTAAGAAGTCAAAATGCATAATGGTTTTCTTTAATGGGTTTATTGGAATAACCATATTGCATGGATTGCATATGAATGTGTAGAACCCAATGTCTTTGATCCTAACCTTGAATTAAGGCTTGGATTGATGGCCCTCAAGGATTCTTTCTTTACCTACGATTTGATGATGCATTGGCTCCAAAGTTTTTCCATCGCGAGAAAGCCTTGCAAAGTGCCCTTGTTAAATATGAAAGAGATTTGAATGCTTTATATTGATAACATGCTTCATGTCTGTAGGCATCTCATGATAAGGGCTATAGTGCATAAAAATTGAAGCATACATTGACATGCATCATAAGCATGAACCTTTCCTTGACTATATAATATAAGTCCTATTAGAATGCTTCATCACTCAAGATTCACATGCATAAGATTAGATGGTTATTGATTATGCAAAAATAAAGTTAATGAATATCATCATGTATCATCATATTCCATGGATTATCATTTGGTATAATGTTTAAAGGTGATCAATGCATTGATTTATGTTATGCAGTGAAGCTAGTTACTTTGAAGCTAGTTCTCTCTCCATGCAATAATAGGAAATAAGACTATCTTCGAGAAAGTTGGATTTAAGGAAATATGCATGGTGAAAAGGCACAATGATAGATTTTCTTTGGCCATGCATTTATCTTGTTGAGTATGTGAATCCTTCCAATATCAAAGAAACTAGTAAAGATACACTAACAAAGGAATAAGAGCACCAGGGAAACTGATGATGTTTCGATTGTTCACTGAGATGAGAAAGTACCAAAATGATTTAGTATGCAAGGAGAGATTGTCATGAATACAAGTGGCTCTTGTGAGCACCATGAAAATGGTGTTATTGGTTCTTGTTGAGTCTTGTATATGTTGATAGATACTTGCAGTGATGAAAGATAAACATATTGCATGGTGATTGGTAGGATTGTTCAGTGAAAGTTTATAGATGATTTTTCGAGATCATCCGCTACCTAGACCTGACAGTGGAGGTTACAAGCATTGTAAGGAAGGCAAGTAACAAAGATAAACATAAAAATATCATGATAATACCAATGGATTTTTTTTTATATATTTGATTATGTTGAGTCACAAATTATCACTCGCGCGAAATTGGAAGCATTCTGATCAAATTCTTAATGACATTCAAATATGTGTCAATAGGTTTCTAGGTAGATATTGAACCCATCTTGGTAGATTATGTGAAATGAACTAAGGAATGATTACTAATTTACATCAAATAAGGTATAATCAAGAATTCATTCTAGCATATAGTTTCCAAGACCACTAATACAACACTCCATACAAGGAATGCACTTTGGCTTGCAAGGCCCATTGGTGCATAATTTAATTGTTTGACCAAATGAAAGCTTGGGAACCAAGAAGAAGTTAAAATAATTTTTTTTGGTCCCCTATCACAATGGAATTGATGTAATTTGATTTCAAGCCCCATAAGTATGAGAACACTATACAACTTGTTTTCCATCAATGATATATTTTTGGCTTCATGTTTAAAAAAGGGCATGAAAGGAATAACAAAGTATGTCATCTAACTAGGAATTGGAAAAATATCAATGTCATTTATGCTCTTCTTCAAACAAAACACAAATCTAAGGTCACAGGTTGGATGTATGCGTCTATGAAGCCAAAAAGATAAGGGATCATTTTTTATTGAGAATAAATGATTTTCCTAAGGAATTGTATGTTGGATTTTGTGGCAAAACCAACTTTGTCTAGAGCTTGTTGATGAATTCCATCACGTTTTCTTCAATATACTCACTTCCTAGGATTGTATAGGGGCTCATTCATGTTATGATATTGATGATTTGGATACTCAAAGGGCCTTTGATAATATTTTTTTCCAATCATTCTAGCAAATTGACACTTGATTTGGATTGTTATTGATTGCAATCCCAACACTTAGAAAGGAAAAATCACATATAATGGAGGCTAGTGGGTTTCTAAACTGTGTTTTCACCGGGCACAATATGAAAAATCACATAGAAGGGAGACCAAGTTTTTTTCATCTAGAAAAACACCTACTAAATAACAAATTGCATAGAATAGAGGGAACAAGTTTCCAACTTGTGATTTCACCCAATGCTAGATGAAAATCATATAGAATGGAGGCTAGGGGGTTTCCATCAAGAAAAACACCCACTAAATGACAAATCACAATATTCCAATCCCAGTGCCTCTCTAAGTTTCAATTTTACCCTAACAAGAAGACACATTGCGATATCCCACGCCTAGTGAGTCTTTAAATAACAATTTTTTTTTCTCAAGAAAATGAGGGATGTTTCATCAAGCACACCCAAATATTTTTCTCACTAACACCAAGTCATATAACTCAAGGAAAAATGCCATCAACCTTGCAATTTTTTATTCATTTAATTGCTTCTTCCTACTTTATCTCATTACTAATCTACATCATGGTTGTTTCTTTTCCCTAGGTGTGCTTAGTGTGGTGAGCGTTTCTTATATGTTTCAACGCTTCTCCTACCGACAATGAATTTCCGAATGTGTGTATGTTGTAGGTAGGTTATTTCTTCGATTATACCGATGCACAATGCCTTTGGGTGCTCGAGGATATTTCTTATGTTTCAATTTCATTTTGGTTTGATGCTACACATTGAAAACACATCCAAGCCATCCAAATCAAAGTCTCATTCCCCGTTGCCGATTAATCTAATCCTTGGCACAAGTCCACATTGCATTATGGTATGTGCGCATATTCTCATTCAATAAAAGGCCTAGTTGAAGTGATATCTATATTCACTAGGAATCCAAGGCATGCACATAGTTTGATCTCTCAAGGAGCAATGCTTTGCACTCGTGATTAATCCAATAAAGAGGGACAATAATACCATAGTGCTCATGTATATCCAATGATCATTTGGAAGGATATTGGAATGATATTTGACAATGAGTGAGGGGAATCCATTTACTTACATCTCAAGTAGTAGTATAGAAACATACTTAGATTGATTTGTCACCCTTGAACTATAGACAACCTTTAACATTTCATATAGACACAAAGGTGATGGTGAAACTCATGAAGGTTTATTGATAATAGGGATGGGAGTATCTTGTTTTCCAAAAATATGAAGGATCTCTTAAAGCTTCATAGAGTTCCATTCAACCACCTAACTCATTGTAGTATTCCACTTGGTAGTCATGGAAACCCCATAACCTAGAAAATTATATAGATGACTAATATTCAAGGAAGAGATGGTTCCCTTCAAGGCTCTTGTCATATGATAGCATTGTTATTGTATGTTTAGTTTTATAATCTGTAGCTTTACGTGCTCTTTCACAAGTTGATTGTTATGGAAGATGCATTTTATTATATTGTGCAAGCAAATAATGTTGTCTATAATCATTACCTGATGTCGAAAAGTTGATGCTAGAATCTAATTTTCCAAATGTACATATTTGCGTGAGTGTAAATTTTAATAACACATGTTTCCTCTTGGGGGATCATAGGTCCAAATTTGAAGGGGGGTGGGGTATGGATATTATGACCTTAAATTGAATTAATATTACCAATTAATTCCTTATCATTTTTATTAAGGCATGATAAACCAAAGTTTTTCTCAATGGATAGTAACAATCATCATCACCATCATCACAATCACTAGTGTATCACTCACTTGGTTTGGATCCATGACCAATGATGTTGTTTTCTTTATCAATGGTGTGTTAAATTGACAAATAATTTATCACTCTTAGAGGTAAATTGTGTTGTTAAGTTTGCAGAGCGAGAAATTGGTCACTGCAAATTCATATAAGAAATGCAAAGATGAATGTCCTCTCATTTCTTCTCTTTCATTTGCACCTGATTCACTTCATTCATTGTAAACCATCATTTAAAGAGACAAATGAGTTAAAATTTTTCATGTTGCATTTACATAGTAAAAGTCATATTTGTTTTGATATGAGCAACATTAAGTATTACTTCTTGCCCTCCTCTGTCACATAGCTTATCATTATCTCCTAGTTTCCTTGTTGCATAAAGGTTATGTTGATGTAGAGATGTGTGATCAAAAGGAAGAAGATATAATTGGGGTGTAGAAATATTATTGGACTAAGAGTCTTGAAGGAAAATGGAGGAGGAAGACAAAGCTCGAATCAATTTTCAATCACGATGTAAGGAAATACAAAGGGCTAGTGCCATCTCCAATGCTATGTATCACAAGGAGAATGTCCAAATTTTACCTAGGAAGCATGTATGGACAAAAAGAAGGCCATACTCTATAAACACCAAGCCACAACATCATATAAGTTCCTATTGTGTGCAAGAAAGAAAGGAGTTGTTGTTCAAAATCACAAATCTTGTGTTTTACATATGTGCACCATTGAGAGCCAAGATGTTGTTCATTCACACACTTCATCTTGAGTGATCCTAATAGTAAATATTGAATATAGATTATCCTCACAATATGGTTGAATAGTCAACCTGATTATAAAGATAAAACTTGTAAAGGGTTGGAATCCAGAGGTAGGTGAAGAGTCTAGGGTAGATGAAGAGTCACATAAGTTGAAAGGCCAAGGGAAATGTAAGTCTTATAAAAAAAACTACCTTTAAGCAATTGGTTCTCTTTTTGGCATTGCAACTATTTTCATATATTAATAGACATGTTGATATTATCCAATTTTACAACACTCTCTTATCATTATGTTTAGTCCTAAAAAATCTTCTCTCCTTGCTCAATTCTCTTAGAGCTTGTGAGTATGTACATGATAGTCTATGGGACTCATCTCGTGTTATGATGTTTATTCTCACTTATATTATTCTTTATAATGCATGATATGAAACAAAGGGGTTCTTAGGTGATTGGAGACTTTTCTCGGTTGATTATAATCTTTGATTATGTATATGGTTTATTTGGTGGAATATTCTTGTATGACTAATCATATTTTATGTCAACCTAGTTATTATCTAGTTGTAACTTGTGTGATGGAGAAGTGTTCTTAGCAATTGGATCGTTCCACTTCAGGAAGGATTCCAAAGGATTTTATTTGGATTCACTTTTGATAGCATGAGACTATTCTCGTTGCTATCAATTGGATGCCCAAACCTTGTTACTACTCCTAGCTCAGATTTAGTTCACTGTTGCTTTCATATTGCATTCTTGCATTGCATATTAGTTGCATTTAATTCAAACTCATAAAATCAGAGGGATTTCTATTTCAATAAGGAAAGGTATAACTTGTCCCTTTTGTGGGATAATTTTGTGAAGTTGACAAGGGTCATTTTCCATGTCAACATTGTTGGTGCTAGAAGGAGGGAAGATGACAAACAAACCCCCTTGGAGCCATTCATTTCATGAATCATTAATATCTCATGGATCCATTCCAAATTCATGCATGGGGGGACAACAATTCTTTGTGTATACAAAGACCATTGCATGACCTTCCAAGAAAGGCAGTGAATCTCTTGCCAAAATTTAATGTTGAAGGGAAGACCATTGCATTTAAACATATTTAGATTCGTGAAATTATATTTCATCTACTAAAAAATATTAAAGAAGATGTTGGGTGTAGGTTATTTCCCCTCACTTTCAAAGAAAACATCCAAGTTAGGAATACGGTTTTACTAACAAATCAATTCATCACTGAAAACAATTAAAGGAAGTTTTTAAAGCTGATCATGGAATATCAATGGGAGGAATTATATATTGAATTGGATGAGATGTGTAGGGAGAGCCATGAATCTATTGAGTATTTTAATATGGATTTTCAACAAACATATTATCAGTTTCCAAAAAATCACAAGCCTTCCCAATGAGATATGTAGTAGTATAGCAACATACTTAGATTGATTCATCATCCTTGAACTATAGACAACCTTTAGCATTTCATGTAGAATCAAAGGTGATGGTGAAACACATGAAGGTTTATTGATAATAGGGATGGGGGTATCTTGTTTTCCACAAATATGACAGATCTCTTGAAGCTTCATATAATTCCATTCAACCTCCTAACTCATTGTAGTATTCCACTTGGAAACCATGGAAACCCCATAACCTGAAAATATTTATAGATTGCCAATATTTAAGGAAGCCATGGATCCCTTCAAGGATCTTGTCATATGATAGCATTGTTAGTGTATATTTAGTTTTATAATCTATAAATTTACATGATCTTTCACAAGTTGATGTTATGGAAGATGTATTTTCTTGTATTATGCAAGAAAAGAATGTTGTCTATAACCACTACCCGATGTCAAAAATTGATGCTAGAATCTAAATTTCAAAATGCACATATTTTTGTGAGTGTAACTATTAATAACATTTGTTTCCTCTTGGGGGATAATAGGTCCAAATTTGAATGGGGGTGGATTATGATTGTTATGACCTTAAATTGAATTAATATTACCAATTAATTCCTTATCATTTTTCTTAAGGCTTGATAAACCAAAGTTGTTCTCAATGGATAGTAACAATCATCATCACCATAATCACAATCACTAGTGTATTACTCACTTGTTTTGGATCCATGATTAATGATTTTGTTTGATTTATCAGTGGTGTGTTAAATTGACAAATATTTTTTCACTCTTAGAGATAAATTGTGTTGTTATGTTTGCAGAGAGAGAAATTGGTTATTGCAAATTCATATACGAATTGAAAAGATGAATGTCTTCTCAATGCTTCTAATTTATTTGCATGCATGTGATTCACTTCATTCATTGCAACGAATAATTTAAAGAGATTCATTTTCACGTAATTCACTTCATTCATTTGCACGTGATTCACTTCATTCATTGCAAACTTGTGCACGTTGCATTTATAGTTAAAATTTATATTTGTTTTGCTATGAGTAACACTGAGTATTACTTCTTTCCCCCCTCTATCACATAGCTTATCATTATCTCCCAATTTCCTTTTTACATAAAGGTTATGTTGATGTAGAGATGTGAGATCAAAAGGAAGCAGAGAGGATTTGGGTGTAGCAATGTTATTGGAATGAGAGTCTCCAAGGAAAATGGAGGAGGAATACAAAGCTCGATTTTCAATCATGATGCAAGGAAATACAAAGGGCTAGTGCCATCTCCAACACTATATATCACAAGGAGAATGTCAATCTTTTAGCCAGGAATCATATATGAACAAAAATAATTCCATACTCTATAAACACCAAGCCACAACATCATAGAAGTTCCTAATGTGTGCAAGACAACTAGGATGTGCAAGAAAGCAAGGAGTTATTGTTCAAAATCACAGATCTTGTTTTTAACATATGTGCACCATTGAGAGCCAAGATGTTTTTCATTCATAGACTTCATCTTGAGTGATCTTAATAGAAAATATTGAATATAGTTTATTTTCACAATGTGGTTGAATAATCAACATGATGATAAATAGAAAACTTGTAAAGGGTTGGAAGCCTTAGGTAGGTGAAGTCTAGGGTCACTACAACAAAATAGGCCATTAGCGCCTAGAATAACGCCAAAATTTAGTGTTTTGAGTGCATGAATTGGGCTCAATGGCCAGTGCAAAACCTGACGCCAAATGACGTGTTCAGTTGGGTGCCATAATTAACACCTATTTTAGCACCGGATTTAGTGTCAGATTTAGCATCGGATATAACACCTAAAATAACGCCGGATTTAGCGCCTAAAATAGTGCCAGATTTAGCACCTAAAATAACACCTAGAATTGTAGCATCCAATTTTGTTTGCTTCCGTACTTCTAAGTTTGCTCCAAATCATGCTTATTGTTTTGATTCTGGTATAGCGTCGAAAATAACTTCTGGTTTGGCTTCCAAATTTATGCCAAGCTTTGCTTCCATTATTACATATTTTTTTGCTTCTAAAATGGCTTCCATGATTGCATCTTTTGTTGCTTCTAAAATTGCTTCCACGATTGTATCTTTTATTGCTTCTAAAATTGTTTCCATTTTTACTTCTTTGTTTGCTACCTGAATTGCTTCTTTTTTTTCTTCCTAAGTATCGCCAAGTTTTTCTTCCAAGATTGCTTCTGGTTTGGCTTCCATTGTTGCTTCCAAAAATGATTTTTTTTTTCTTCCAAAGTGCCACCGGGTTTTGCTCCTTATTTGACACTGAATTTGACTTCCAGAATTTCCTCCTTGTTAGCTCTATGGTTTGCTTCCTTTTTCTTCCAAGGTTTTCATCCTTTTTAGCGCTTGGTTTTGCTTCTTTTTTAGGTCCAGGGTTTGCTTCCTTTTAGTGTTGGGTTTTGCTTCTTAGTTAGCATCCAATTTTGCTTCTTGTTAAGAAACCAATTTAGCTTCCTACTTAGACCCATATATAGCTCCAAGTATGGCTTCCAATTTAATGTCGAGTTTTACTTCCATTTTAGAGCCACATTTTGCTTCCATTTTAACAACTCATGTTGCTTCCTTTATAGCTTCCATTTATTAATTTAATATATATATTTTAGTTCAATTTAATTAGTTAAATATATCATGCATGTTAAGAAACTTATATTATTATAGAGCAAGTCATATTGCATTTGAAGTATTTTATAGGATAGAATTTATAAAGAATTTTTAGGGAAACAGACATCCATACAAACTAACAACATCATTATACTTATTAAATATCCATCAAAATAAAATATACAACATAGAATATATATAAAATAATCAGATAACGATTATAACATGATCATCATCTATAATTAAAACAAGTGAGTCAAATATACCAATATTAGATAAGTATCATGCCAAACAACTTATATCTTAAAAAAAACCATATATCTCATTTGAAATATATATCATAACATTTATGGAGTTCTTAAAAAAAAACAAATATCACATTTCAAATTTATGTCATATCATTCATGAAGAAATTTAATTGTAATTTGACAACATCCATCCTGAGTAGTAAAGTAAAATCATCATACGTAATAAATATCTATTCAAATATATATATATATATATATATATATTAACAAGCGAATACTGATAAGATCATCATCATATATAACTAAAACAAGGGAAAGTCAAATATGCCAATAGATCATTAACATGTCAAAATAATACATGGCCAACAGTCGACATAAGTCAAAATGATATAAGTGAAAATGATAAATGATGTAACTCAAAATGATACATGTCAAAATGATACAAGTCAAGATGATACATGTCCAAATGATATAAGTCAAAATGATACAACTCAATAATATGGTACTGTAGGTGAAAATGATACATATGATAGTAAACATGAAAAGAGGCATTATAACTATATATCAACAATGATCCATGATGGAGTCTATATGATCAATTTCACTGGCTAATACCAACAACTGGCTCATCATCATCATCACTATCATGATCATCATCAATGTGATCATCACCGCCGCCCGCCTCAATGTCTTCTACATCTGCCTCATCATCATCATCTCCCATGTCCGTAACAAACCCATTATAATATGGATCTATTTCATGAGGATCAACTAGATCTTTGGAAGACCCATGTTTTGCAAAAAAAAAACATTCAAAATGAAAAGTTATTATTTATTTCATGCAATAATTAATTTTTGTGTTATATTTATAATATTACAACATATGAAACAAAACCATAATCATATTACATCATATCAAAGTGCACATACCATAATAAAATTTCAAATAAGTTACATATAACATGCCATTCCAATGATGTAAAACATGCAACAATTCCAATAAACGTTAGTAAAGATCATAAAAAAATGTGTTATACAATTTAACTATCAACTGTAGATTCTATTACATAACCGTAAGTGCCAACCCTCTCCATTTTGAGCTATATATGATTATGTTTGCCTCAAAGATCCTTTGCTAGTTAATTGGTCTATATATCTTCTTCTCTTATATTTCACAAATGAATATTTTTCTAGGGCATTTTGGCACTGTAATATGATTCAAAGGTCCTTTGAGAATTAACTAGTCTATAGGTAATTATGAATATGCTCTCGATACTTATTCAACTAGACTGCATCCAAATGTCAATGCTTCCAAATAAACCATTTTCATGTTTATGTCAAACAATATTCACTTCTAGACATGCTCTTGCACATATGGAATTACCAACCTTGAATACATTAAAGCAATGCAACATTTGGATTAAGGGGTCCAATTTATGAAACCGTGCCTCGAGAGTGGATGGGCAATGTGGTCACGTAGTCCATGCCTAAACAAGCTTGCAACATCTCACATAACTCAAAAATGTTGATCCGTTAAGTTTTTATGCCCCAAGGAGGTATTGGGAAGGAGTCCCTGAAATGGTTTGGGATGCAACTTGCAACTGTGCATAAAACAAAAAATGAGACTCAGATTGAGGAATAGTTGATTCCAATGGATTCCTAGCATAGGATTCTAGCTAGAGAACCCCTCACTCCCAGGTGCTATGCCTCAAAAGTTGCTTTAATCATTGATTTTGAGAACTTGGGTTTTGCTCAGTCAGAAGCAATGAAACGTTTGGATTAAGGGTTCCAATTTATGAAAGCGTGCCTCAGGAGAAGATGTACAACATGGTCACCTAGGTCATGCCTAAAAAATCTTGCAACATCTCACAGAACTCAAAAATGATGATCTGTTAGGTTTTAATGCCCCAAGGAGGTATTGGCCAAGAGTCCCTGAAATGGTTTGGGATGCGGCTTACAACTGCACATTAAATGAAAACCGAGACTCAAATTAAGGAACTGTTGACTCCAATGGATTCCTGGTATAGAATTTCGGCTAGAGAACCCCTCACTCCTGGATGCCATGTCTCATAAGTTTCTTTACTAATTGATTTTGAGAATTATGCTCATTTAGAAGAAATGCAACATTTGGATTAAGGGGTCCAATTTATGAAACCATGCCTCGGTAGTGGATGGACAAAGTGGTCACTTAGAACATGCCTAAAAATCTTGCAACATCTCACAGAACTCAAAAATGATGCTCCGTTAGGTTTTTATCCCTTAAGGAGGTATTGGCAAAGAGTCCCCGAAATGATTTGGGATGTGACTTGCAACTGGGCATAAAATTAAAACCGACACTCAGATTGAGTAATTGTCAACTCCGTTCGGTTCCTGGAGTAAGATTTCAGCTAGAGCACCCCTCAATATTGGGTCCCATGCATAAACAAGCTAGAGCACCCCTCAGAAGTTGCTTTATTCATCGATTTCGAGAACTAGGGTTTTTATTAGTAAGAAGCAATGAAACATTTGGATTAAGGGGTATAATTTATGAAACCGTGCCTCATGAGAAGATGGACAATGTGGTCACCTAGTCCATGCATAAACAAGCTTGCAACATCTCACAAAATTCAAAAATGTTTCTCCGTTAGATTTTTATGCCCCGAGGAGGAATTGGCCAAGAGTCCCTAAAATGGTTTGGGATGCGACTTGCAATTGAGAATAAAATGAAAATTGAGACTCTGATTGAGTAACCATAGACTCCATTGGATTTCTGGTATATGATTTCAGCTAGAGTACCCCTCACTCTGGGGTCCCATGCCTCGAAGGTTGCTTTATTCATCGATTTCGAGAACTAGGGTTTTTCTCAATAAGAAGCAATGCAACATTTCTATTAAGGGGTCCAATTTATGAAAAAGTGGTCACCTAGTCCATGCCTAAACAAGCTTGTAGCATCTCATGGAACTCAAAAATGATTCTCTGTTAGGTTTTTATGCCCCAAGGAGGAATTGGCCAAGAGTCCCCAAAATAGTTTGGTATGCGGATTGCAACTGGGCGTAAAATGAAAACCGAGATTCATATTGTGGAATCGTCGACTCCGTTGGATTCTTGGCATATGATTTCAGCTAGAGAACCCCTCATTCCAGGGTCCCATGCCTCAGAGGTTGCTTTATTCATTGATTTCGAGAACTAGGGTTTTTCCCAATAAGAAACAATGCAACATTGGATTAAGGGGTCCAATTTATGAAACCGTTCCTTGGGAGTGGATGGACAAAGTGGTCACCTAGTCCATGCCTAAGCAAGCTTGCAATATCTCATGAAACTAAAAAATGTTGCTCCGTTAGGTTTTGATGCCCCGAGGAGGTATTAGCCAAGAGTACCCAAAATGGTTTGGGATGAGACTTGCAACTGGGCATAAAATGAAAACCGAGACTCAGATTGAGGAACCGTCGACTCCATTGGATTTCTGGCATAATATTTCAACTAGAGAAACCCTCACTCCTGGGTCCCATGCCTCAAAAGTAGCTTTATTTACCGATTTCAAGAACTAGGGTTTGGCTCTATAAGAAGCATTGCAACATTTGGATTAAGGGGTACAATTTATGAAACCATGCCTTGGGAGTGGATGGACAATGTGGTCAACTAGTCCATGCCTAAACAATCTTGCAACATCTCACACAACTAAAAAATGCCGCTCCGTTAGGTTTTTATGCCCCGAGGAGGAATTAGCCAAGAGTCCCTGAAATGGTTTGGGATGCAACTTGCAACTGGGCATAAAACAAAATCTGAGACTCAGATTGAGGAACCATCGACTTCGTTGGATTTCTGGCATACAATTTCAACTAGAGAACCCCTCACTCTCAGGTACCATGCCTTAGAGGTTGCTTTATTCATCAATTTTGAAAACTAGGGTTTCACCCAATAAGAGACAATGCAACATTTCGATTAAGGGGTCCAATTTATGAAATTGTGCCTCGAGAGTGGATGAAAAATGTGGTCACCTAGTCCATGCCTAAACAAGCTTGCAACATCTCATAGAACTCAAAAACGCTACTCCATTAGGTTTTTTTTTTCCCTAAGGAGGAATTAGCCAAGAGTCCCCGAAATGGTTTGGGATGTGACTTGCAACTGCATATAAAATGAAAACCGAGACCCAAATTAAGGAACCGTCGACTCCATTTGATTCTTGGAATATGATTTCTCACTCCTGGGTCCCATGCCTTAGAGGTTGGTTTATTCATCAATTTCAAGAACTAGGGTTTCTCCTAGTAAGAAGTAATGCAACATTTTGATTAAGGGGTCCAATTTATGAAACTGTGTCTCAGGAGTCGACAGAAAATGTGGTCACCTAGTCCATTCCTAAAATATATTGCTACATCTCACAAAACTCAAAAATGCTGCTCCATTAGGTTTTTATACCCTAAGGAGGAATTGGCCAAAAGTTCTCGAAATGGTTTGGGATGCGGTTTGCAACTGGGAATAAAATGAAAAATGAGACTCGTATTGAGAAAATGTCAACTCAATTGGTTTCCTATCATAGGATTTCATATAGAGCACCCCTCACTCCCAGGTCTCATGCCTCAAAGGTTTCTTTATTCATCGATTTCGAGAATTAGGGTTTTTCCTTGTAAGAAACAATGCAATATTTGGATTAAGGGGTCCTATTTATGAAACTGTGCCTCAAGAGTGGATGGACAATGTGGTCACCTAGTTCATGCCTAAAAAATCTTGTAGTATCTCATGGAACTCAAAAATGCTGCTCTATTAGGTTTTTATGCCCCAAGGAGGTATTGGCCAAGAGTCCCTGAAATGGTTTAGGATGCGGCTTGCAACTGCACGTAAAATGAAAAACGAGACTCAGATTGACGAACCGTCAAATCCATTGGATTCTTTGCATAGAATTTCATCTAGAACACCCCTCACTCTCGGGTTCCATGCCTCGAAAGTTGCTTTACTCATTGATTTCAAGAACTAGGGATTTTCTCAGTTAGAAGCAATGCAACATTTGGATTAAGGGGTCCAATTTATGAAATTGTGCCTCAAGAGAAGATAGACAAAGTGGTCACTTAGACCATGCCTAAAAAATCTTGCAACATCTCCCAGAACTCAAAAATGTTACCTCGTTAGGTTTTTACCCCCCAAGGTGGTATTGACCAAGTGTCCCTGAAATGGTTTGGGATGCGACTTGCAACTGGGAATAAAACGAAAATAGAGACTAAGATTGAGGAACTGTCAACTACGTTGGATTCCTGGCATATGATTTCATCTAGAGCACCCCTCACTCCTAGGTCCCATGCCTCATAAGTTTCTTTATTCATCGATTTTGAGAAATATGGTTTTTCTCAATAAGAAGCAATGGAACATTTGGATTAAGGGGTCCAATTTATGAAACCATGCCTCAGGAGCGGATGGACATTGTGGTCACATAGTCCATACCTAAAGAATTACACATCTCGCTCATACTCGGCTCTAGAAAGATCCTTTCTTTGCAATAAGTAGTTTTTTTACTTTCAATTGCTATATATATATATATATATATATATATATATATATATATATTGAAATATTTTACTTAATTTGTACATTGAAATATTTTATTCATGACATGATGTTGATTTTTTTTCAATGTAATAGACATCCTGGGAAACCATCTAGGTACTTCCCCTCATAATATTTTTCTTTTATCAATATTTTTTGAAATGTCCCATGTCAACTCCATGTTGATCATGGAAGGAATTACACACCCCCCTCATACTAGGCTCTAGGAAGCTCATTTTTGTGCAATAAGTAAAATTTTAATTTCAATTGCTCTCTCTCTCTCTCTCTCTATATATATATATATTACTTAAGTTGCACATTGAAATATTTTATTTATGGCATGACATTGATTTGTTTTATACACATCTCAAGAAACCCTCCATGTACTTCCACTCATTTTGAGGATGGTACAGGAGGTAAACATACCGATTGCATTTTTGGCAATCTAACCGGACATCAAGAGAGTCCCAAAAATATCTAGAGAGGCAGGTGTTGGAATAATGATTCATTTGTATGTTCTAGATTTATTTATTGTTTAAGTTGTTTATGTATTAATATCTCATAGAGATATTTGTGATATTGAGATCATATTTGTTGAGTGAATTAAGGAGTGATTGTTGAGAGATTGTAGGAGATGATAGCTTCCCAAGAAATCTCTTCTCATGTATAAATATATTCTTTGGTAATGAGAAAGTTTGATCTGGGTGTGCATTATTGTTTAATATATTTGCTCCATTGTTGCTGGTGCTGGTGTACTCCTTCATATGGTATCAGAGCGAGAGTGTACAGATGAGAAGCCGTGACTAAGAATTGGTTATAAGAGGTGGAACTGAACTTACACATGGATCTAGATTTGTTTGACCCGATTGTATTCTTATTTCTGTGCAAGAATATGCTATCGGAAACATGCTGAGAGTACGTCATATTTGTCAGCGTGCGACTGCCAAGAACCATGAGTCTTCCAAGAACCATGCGATTACAAAGAGACAGTGTGTCTGTCAAAGGCATATGACTATAATGTTCGCATATGACTACAATACGACCATGGGAAAGAGATTATAGTGGTCGAGCGAGATTAAGTGGAGTGAGCGTGGCGTGGAGCAAGAGTGGATACCCTTTGAAGTATTTTGTATCCAAGAAGACGACCTCAAGGTCTCTGTGTGTTATCTCCAGCATTTTTGTTTCATTTTAATACATCTTGCACGTTGTTTCCATGACATATTGATCTTGATTCACACTAAAACTTGAAGAATCTAATTTTATTTTGGTTGGAGAAAACATACATGAAGCCACCGTTGGGCCTGTTGTGGAGATCGTGTTCAAGACTATTGTAATAGTCTGAAGCGATATTAATTTCTGCGCTTGGCGAGAACCTTGTAAAGGGATCCCGAAAGCACAATATCAGTGTCCTGCAAGCCAATGTATAGCTTGATTGTGAATGTTGGTATGTTTTTTTTTTTTTAGTTTTGAAAAGATTGCTACGTTGTACATTGGTTTTGGTTTCAGTGTTGAATTATGTATGTGAGAAAATGATTTTTTATTTTGTAAAAACATTATATATATTTTTTCTCACAGATACTGTAAAAATTGTAAAGGGTTATAATACCTTTTGTCTCTTAATAAGAGAGAATGTATTGAAGGAGTTTGTTTGTAACCTTTGAAGGAATTTAACTTCTTTTGGAAGGTTATAATATATTTTCCTTCTCATTAAGATTGATTATGACTAGAAAATTTCAAACTGTGTGAAAGACCTTATCTTTGATTGTAATTGCGCAAGTATTGTGCTCCTTAATTGTACTCATAAATTAATAAAAGATACTTATTGGTGGTCACTGAGTCCCGATTTTTTGGGACAATTGTTTTTTTTCCCAGGGTGACACATTGTGCTGATTTTTTAGTATTCTCTCTCTTACTTATTCTCTAACGGCGACAAGCAATATTGTGTTGCCTAAACTTCTTGGAACACATTATTTTTATTGGAGCAAACACATGCAATCGATATTTATCACTAAATATTTATGGGAACTCATAATGATGGATATGTTATTCCTTTTGATGAAGAATTTAAAGCATTGAATGTTAATGACAAGAAATCTCGAAAGGAAATTGTAAATAAGGATAATGAAGCACTTTCTCTTATAGGGAGCGCAGTTGATGAATGTATATTTCCAAGAATCAGTGCTATAGAATCATCCAAGCAAGCATGGGATATCCTAAAGAACACATATGAAGGTGTGGCTGTAGATAAATTGAAAACATTAAGGTGGAATTTTGAAAATGCAAATATGCATAGTAATGAATCCATTCATGATTACATCACAAAAATGCAAGATCTTGTTAATCATATGAGGTCATTAGGTGAAGATATTCCATAAAGAATACTGCTTGAGAAAATTTTAAGAAGTGTTTTACCCAAATTTCAGATGGGCACCACCAGTAATATAGTCTCCAAAGATTTAAACATAATGAAAATTGATGAATTGAGTGGCTATTTTCTAACTGTTGAAGAAAGTAATCCAACTGAGGAAATGGAACATGATTTTTCCACAAGGCATAGAGGAAGATGAAGAAGCAAGGGTCAATATCAAAATCATAATCAAAATAGGCATCCACAATAGTCACAAAATTGTCAAGGAAATGCATCCACCTCAAGAGGAAGAGGAAGAAGTCCAAGTAAGTTGAGAGGAAGAATCAGAGAAGGATATTGTGGAAGAGGAAGAGGAAGAGATGGATATAGAGAAAGATAAGGACCATAGTGTTATTATTGTCATAAATTTGGTCATCTTGAAAAATATTGTTATGCAAAACTACGAGATATGGAACATAAAGGTGATAATACAATTGTTGCAGAAACTAGGAATGAGAAGTTATTCATATCAAGTTTTATGGCACATAATGAAGAAAGTGAAGCTTGGTATATTGATTCGAGATGTTCAAATCATATAACATCTCAGTAGGAGTTGTTTACTAGAATAAATGACAATTATTCTGGTAAAGTTATATTTGGTGATGATAGCGTTTTTGAAGTTAAAGGAAAATGCACAGTTGCAATTCCAACATTGCATGGAAATAACAAGTTTATGGAGGGCACATTGTTAACACTGGTGTTGAAGAAGAACCTAATTTTTGTAAGAAAGATGATGGAGAAAAACTATAAGTTATTGTTTGATAAAAAAGAATGTTTAATCATGGATAAGTTGAATAAAAATGTAGTAGTAGCAAGAGGATAAATGATTGAAGACAATTTTTTCAAGCTTTCTTTTGATTCAAGTAACTCACATAGTTTGAATGTCACAAAATAAATGAATAGAATGATTTGACATTTAAGGATGGGGCATTTGAAATTTCAGAGTTTGGTATTCTTAAGGAAGCATAACATGGTGAATGGTCTTCCTTATATCAAGATGGATGATGAGGTATGTGAAGGGTGCATTTTTGGGAAACAATGCATGGAAAGTTTCTCAAATAGAACATGGAAGGCCAGAGAACGTCTAGAACTAGTACATTCAAATTTGTGTGGTCCAATAGAGACCGTGTCTTTTGGAAAGGAACACTGTTTTCTCACTTTCACTGATGAATTTTCCAGGAAAACTTGCGTGTATTTTTTGAAAGAGAAGTCTGAAGTGTTTACTCATTTTATTGAGTTTAAGGAATTGGTTGAAAAGAAAAGTGGTTTGGAAATTCTCACCCTACGAACATATAATGGGGGATAATACAAGTCAAATGATTTTTGAATTAATTAAAAAATAATGGAATAAATAAAGAGTTTACCAATTCCTATTCTCCTCAACAAAATGGAGTTGTGGAAAGGAAAAACATGACCATAGTTGAAATGGCTCAAAGCATGTTGAAAACTAAGTCTCTTAAAAATGAATTTTGGGCCAAAGTAGTGCACACAACAATCCACACTCTCAATAGATGTCCTATGAGAGTAATATTGAATTTGACTCTAGAAGAAGCATGGTCATGATAAAAACCAAGTGTTGCACATC
>ML804401.1:57704-69843 GCA_009831015.1 Picea engelmannii
TTTTGATCATAAATTTCCTCACACAAGAGGACTTGGATCTGAAATTTTCTCCCTCTTTGGCATATTTGGGTCTCTTTTACTCATGCGCTAGGCTTGGAGGAGCAATATTTGGATGTTTCTTGGCTTATTCTTGGTGGAAAATTATGAAACTAGGGTTTGTGCTTGATTATTATTGGTGAAGTAAGTAAAATATGCAATTCATTTCATGCATTGAATGTTTATGGTAGATTTTACTTGTTCATATTGAAGATTTTGATATTTCTTGCTTAAAACCCTAGGAGAGGAGCATAAGGTGCTTCCTCCTCTCTCTAGATCATTTCACCCATTTAATTATCAAGAGAATTTTGTATAGAGTAGGATCCTAAATCCATAAAGTGCTATCACTTTAGGAGTTTTGTTCTAGAAACTTGTTGCTATATATTTCAAGAGTCCAAGGAAGAAGAAGAATTCACTAGAGCCCAAAAGAGCTTGTTCTCTAGAAAAATTCATTTTTCGAGATTTGAAGCTTGAGGACCTAAGGTGATAGCACCTCAAACTTCATCTCATAATCCTTATACATTGCTATCATTATTTATCCAATTTTTATTGTTGTTGTAAAGGACTTCATATCCCAAAAAGACACTAATTTCTATTGTTCTTGTGACCGGATTTGATCAAACGAACTCTCAAACTTTATTGTCTAAGCCTTTTACTAACTATTTCTAATCCCAACTTAGAATAACCTACTAATTTAGTTGTTGTTGTTGTAAAACACTGCTACAGCCATACAATTTGCTTCATTTTGCTGCATACACTGACCTAACTAACTCAAAAATCGCTTGGAATAGTTGGAAATTGATCTATTGGATAAATGCCAAGTTTACACTGTAATTTCATGCAATTATGATATATTTTTCTTATGGCTGTTGCAAAACTTTATTGGCTTTTATAAACCATTGTCTTGCTGAAATTTTACATCAGCCATTATATATTTCTATTGTCTACTAAATTTGAGGTTTATATTGCTTACTTGTACTTGGAAATCACTGCATATATGCTGCAATTGTTCTTGTTCCAGGAAGGTACCCAAAATTCTTCTATTTGCTTCAATTTCACTGATATAGACATTTGAATTAGGTAACTAGTGAGAGGGTATTGAAAACCTGGCTACATCCTTGTTATCTTATCCCTCGAGGGATGCCTCTCTTGGGATGGACCTCATCCATCCCTAAAACACAGGGATTTACTACTAAGGTGACAATGGTGGGTTATCCTGTAGTTACACGGATTTGGAAACTTGTGTTGGGGATTTGGAATAAGTACAAATCCTATGATAAAATCTACTACTAGAGGCCTAGGAAGGTGTGGCATGTCCATATCCCAAACCATACTTAAAACTGTCCATCTTTTCCATTTTCTATTTTCCCACTCATGGTTGGTTGTCATATGTCATAGCACGGTTCATGCTTTATAGTCCCATGATAAAAATTTCATATTAAGAGCTATAAGCTTGGGGTTGATGCATCAAAGTAAAAATCAAAAGCCGCAAATAAAGCTTGAACATCCAAAACTTATAGGAAGATGAATTTGATTGTGAATAATAGATGTTGCAGGACAATGTCATGTAGAGGATGGACCTAAATCTTTCAGATTGACTAATTCTTTGAACATTCCCATGCCTCATATTGATCAAACAAGACAAGTTACAAAAGTAATCCATTCACACATAGTAAAGGAGTCAATAGTGTGAAAGGTTAAATCCAAAAGTCCAGGGATGAAATCCCAAAGGGGATACTCTAATATCCACGCATGGATTTTTTTTTAATAAATTATGATAGAAGGAGATCAAATCCATCAAGCCTATAAAGGGATATGCCTTCCCCTACCCATGAAATGCTAAGCAACATCATTAAAAAATAAAGGACCAAGAAAGGAAGTAAAGTTAATTGTGAAGTGATGAAGAAAACCTCCATTGGGGCTATGGAAAATTGGTTAAAAATGAAGGTATATGATTCCATGGTGACTCCATTGGGGCAATAAATGATCATGGGATGTGGAGCAACACCTAAAGGATATTGTAATTCAATGCATGGATAAAAATGTTTAATTCTAAACCTCATTAATCCCCATGACCATGATTATAGCCTAATTCATTAATTCGCACTAAAATTATTGAATCTCAACAATTTTTCTTTAGTACAGGTGATTAGCTTATCAAGTCGGTTCACAAGAGTGATCATTGATTCCCTCACAAGGGAAGTCTTTAGTGAGCCACTTATATCTTGATCCTTATGAAGGTTCTAATGAAAACTAGATGAATATGTCTTTACTTCACGTTCATAGCTCAACAGTTTCTATCAAAGATTCTTGTCTTTGTCCAATGTGTTTCCATTCATTGAGGCCTCAATTGACCCGAGGAATTAGGATCTACGCCCCTCCTAAGTTTGTTTTTCTAAATCCTCACCAATCACAACTTATTTTCCACGGGGCTTAGGATTTGGATGCAATTAGTTCTTCGAAATGATTTCAATCCCTTTGATTGGTTTTCCTATCTAGCCTTATTACTTGGAATGAGTGCATGAATTCCTTGGATGCCTTATTGAATTATAAAATATTATTACTTTTACTTTAATATTTTTCCTGAATGACTATATCTTACTATTCACTTGTGATGGTAATGATCATTTGACTATCCAGATTTGCATAGTTAGTCCATCATGGTTACTTGTGTTTCTCAATGATTCATTGAGATTTTTTATTGATGATTAGGACGATCCTTGATTTTTTCTCCATTGTTCTATTCTTGTGTAGGTAAGGATAGTTGAGAAATCCCATAAGTGTTTGGCTTCAAAGGATGTCAATATTTCTCTTGTTTGACTATGCATTTCTACATGATCTTGAATTCTTGCATTGTTTCCTTGGTGATTGACACGAACATGCTTGGGTTGTGATAACTCATGTAAAATTTAATGCATGTCTCATGAAGTGATGTTCTCATAAAAAGTGAAGACTAGCACTCGTTCCTTGTTCAGGTTGTTTTTCATGAAAATGACCTTAATTGATTTAACAATTAAATGATTAGTTCACTTCATGACTTTGGTTATTGATTACTTGCACATGGAGGTTGATGAATGTGGAAGAAATGCCAAGTGTTCAAATGTCCTCACTTGGTAGTGTGTCATGTGCATATATATTTGTTATCCATATTCACTCTCAAAATACACAAAGGCACAATAATGACACACTACACCTTAAGAGCATTCTTATCAAGCTCATGAAATCGTTTGAATGCTCTTGTATTATCACCAATGTTTTTTTGCATGTGAATGATTCTTACTCATGGTCATTGTAGACTTGCTTTGAAGTTAAATTGGATGACAAGACAAGTTTAATGGCATGTGAATCTTTGGCTTTTGCTTTGGGTTTATAGATAAAGTTCTTTCAAACATCCTCTTTCTTACACAAACATTAGTGAAATCTCCTGGCCCATCATGTAAATGCTTTGATGGTAATATCATTTTACTCACCATGTTTTCTCCATGAATGGTTCTATCAATGACATGACAATCATATTCATGAAACAATTAAAGTATCTATGCTAAGAAGTCAAAATGCATAATGGTTTTCTTTAATGGGTTTATTGGAATAACCATATTGCATGGATTGCATGTGAATGTGTAGAACCCAATGTAATTGGTCCTCACCTTAAATTAAGGCTTGGATTTATGGCCCTCAAGGATTCTTTCTTTCCCTATGATTTGATGATGTGTTGGCTCCAAAGTTTTTCCATCACGAGAAAGCCTTGCAAAGTTCCCTTGTTAAATATGAAAGAGATTTGAATGCTTTATATCGATAACATGCTTCATGTGTGTAGGTATCTCATGATAAGGGATATAGTGAATAACAATTGAAGCATACATTGACATGCATCATAAGCATGAACCTTTCCTTGACTATATAATATAAGTCCTATAAGAATGCTTCATCACTCAAGATTGACATGCATAACATTAGATGATTATTGATTATGAAAAAATAACGTTAGTGCATATCATCATCTGTCATCATATTCCATGGATTATCATTTGGTCTATTGTTTAAAGGTAATCAATACATTGATTTATGTGATGCAGTGAAGCTAGTTACCTTGAAGCTAGTTCTCTCTCCATGCAATAATATGAAATAAGACTAGCTTCGAGAAAGTTGGATTTAAGGAAATTTGCATGGTGAAAAGGCACAATGATAGATTTTCTTTGGCCATGCATTTATCTTGTTGAGTATGTGTCTCCTTCCAATATCAAAGAAACTAGTAAAGATACACTAACAAAGGAATAAGGGCACCAGGGAAACTGATGATGTTTCGATTGTTCACTGAGATGAGAAAGTGCCAGAATGATTTAGTATGCAAGGAGAGATTGTCATGAATACAAGTGACGCTTGTGAGCACCATGCAAATGGTGTTATTGGTTCTTGTTGAGTCTTAGATATGGTGATAGATACTTGCATTGATGAAAGAGAAACATATTGCATGGTGATTGGTAGGATTGTTCAGTGAAAGTTTATAGATGATTTCTTGAGATCATCCGCTACCTAGACCTGACAGTGGAGGTTACAAGCATTGTAAGGAAGGAGAGTAACAAAGGTAAAAATACAAATATCATGATAAGAACAATGTAAATGTTTTTATATATTTGATTATGTTGAGTCACAAATTATCACTCGTGCAAAATTGGAAGCATTCTGATCAAATTCTTAATGACATCCAAATATGTGTCAATAGGTTTCTAGGTGGATATTGAACCCATCTTGGTCGATTTTGTGAAATGAACTAAGGAATGATTACTAATTTACATCAAAGAAGGTATAATCAAGAATTCATTCTAGCATATAGTTTCCAAGACCACTAATACAACACTCCATACAAGGACTACACTTTGTCTTGCAAGGCCCATTGGTGCATAATTTAATTGTTTGACCAAATGAAAGCTTGGGAACCTAGAAGAAGCTAAAATAAATATTTTTTGGTCCCTGATCACAATGGAATTGATGTAAATTGATTTCAAGCCCCATAAGTATGAGATCACTATAATTGTTTTTCCATCAATGAGATATTTTTGGTTTCATGTTTAAAAAAGGGCATGAAAGGAATAACAAAATATGTCATCTAACTAGGAATTGGAAAAATATCAATGTCATTTATTCTATTCTTCAAATAAAACAAAAATCTGAGGTCATAGGTTGGATGTATGCGTTTATGAAACCAAAAATCCAGGGGATCATTGTTTATTGAGAATAAATGATTTTCCTAAGGAATTGTATGTTGGATTTTGTGGAAAAACCAACTTTCTCTAGAGCTTGTTGATGAATTCCATCACCTTTTATTCAATATCCCCACTTCCTAGGATTGTATAGGGTCTCATTCATCCAATGATATTGATGATTTGGATACTCAAAGGGCCTCGGATAACATTTTTTTCCAAGAATTATAGTAAATTGACACTTGATTTGGATTGTTATTGCTTGCAATCCCAAAACTTAGAAAGGAAAAATCACATATAATGGAGGCTAGTGGGTTTCTAAACCGTGTTTTCAGAAAAAATCACATAGAAGGGAGACCAAGGGTTTTTTCATCTAGAAAAACATCCATTAAATGACAAATTGCATAGAATAGAGGGAAACAAGTTTCCAACTTGTGATTTCACCCAATGCTAGATGTAAAATCATATAGAATGGAGGCTAGGGGGTTTCCATAAATAAGAACACCTACTAAATGACAAATCACAATATTCCAATCCCAGTGCCTCTCCAAATTGCAAACCCTAACAAGTAGACACATTGCGATATCCCATGCCTAGTGAGTCCTTAAATAACAATTTGTTTTTTCTCAAGAAAATGAGGGATGTTTCATCAAGCACACCCAACAATTTTTCTCACAAACACTAAGTCATATAACTTGAGGAAAAATTCCATCAACCTTGACTTTTTTTATTCATTTAATTTCTTCTTCCTACTTTATCTTATTACCAATCTACATCATGGTTGTTTCTTTGCCCTAGGTGTGCTTAGTGCGATGAGTGTTTCTTATATGTTTCCAAGATTCTCCTACTGACCATGAATTTACGAAGGTGTGTATGTTGTAGGAAGGTTATTTCTTCGATCACATCCATGCACAATGCCTCTGGGTGCTTGGGGATATTTCTTGTGTTTTAGTTTCATTTTGGTTTGGTGCTACACATTGCAAACACATCCAAGCCATCCAAATCAAAGTCTCATTCTCCCTTGGTGATCGATCTCATCCTTGGCACAAGTCCACATTTCATTATGGTATGTGGGCATATTCTCATTCAATAAAAGGCCTAGTTGAAGTGATATCTATATTCACTAGGAATCCAAGAAATTCACAAAGTTTGATCTCTCAAGGAGCAATATTGTTTTGCACTTGTGATTAATCCAATAAACATGAACAATAATACCATAGTGCTACTGTATATCTAATGATCATTTGGAAGGATATTGGAATGATATTTGACAATGAGTGAGGGAAATCCATTTACTTACATCTCAAGTAGTAGTATAGCAACATACTTAAATTGATTTGTCACCCTTGAACTATAGACAACCTTTAACATTTCATATAGACACAAAGGTGATGGTGAAACACATGAAGGTTTATTGATAATAGGGATGGGAGTATCTTGTTTTCCAAAAATATGAATGATCTCTTAAAGCTTCATAGAGTTCCATTCAACCACCTAACTCATTGTAGTATTCCACTTGGTAGTCATGGAAACCCCATAACCTAGAAAATTATATAGATGACTAATCTTCAAGGAAGAGATGGTTCCCTTCAAGGCTCTTGTCATATGATAGCATTGTTATTGTATGTTTAGTTTTATAATCTGTAGCTTTACGTGATCTTTCACAAGTTGATTGTTATGGAAGATGTATTTTCTTATATTGTGCAAGTAAAGAATGTTGTCTATAACCACTACCTGATGTCGAAAAGTTGATTCTAGAATCTAAATTTCCAAATGTACATATTTGTGTGAGTGTAGCTTTTAATAAAACGTGTTTCCTCTTGGGGGATCATAGGTCCAAATTTGAAGGGGGGTGGGGTATGGATATTATGACCTTAAATTTAATTAATATTACCAATTAATTCCTTATCATTTTTCTTAGGGCCTGATAAACCAAAGTTGTTCTCAATAGATAGTAACAATCATCATCACCATCATCACAAGCACTAGTGTATCACTCACTTGGTTTGGATCCATGACCAATGATTTTGTTTGCTTTATCAATGGTGTGTTAAATTGATAAATACTTTATCACTCTTAGAGGTAAATTGTGTTGTTACATTTGTAGAGCGAGAAATTGGTCACTGCAAATTCATATAAGCAATGCAAAGATGAATGTCCTCTCATTGCTTCTCTTTCATTTGCACCTGATTCACTTCATTCATTATAAACCATCATTTAAAGAGACAAATGAGTTAAACTTTTGCATGTTGCATTTACATAGTAAAAGTCATATTTGTTTTGATATGATCAACATTGAGTATTACTTCTTGCCCCCCTCTTTCACATAGCTTATCATTATCTCCTAGTTTCCTTGTTACATAAAGGTTATGTTGATGTAGAGATGTGTGATCAAAAGGAAGAAGAGATAATTGGGTTGTAGAAATGTTATTGGACTAAGAGTCTCCAAGGCAACTAGAGGAGGAAGACAAAGCTCGAATCAATTTTCAATCATGATGTAAGGAAATACAAAGGGCTAGTGCCATCTCCAACGCTATATATCACAAGGATAATGTCTAAAGTTTAGCCAGGAAGAATTTATGAACAAAAAGAAGGCCATACTCTATAAACACCAAGCCACAACATCATATAAAATCTTATTGTGTGGAAGAAAGAAAGGAGTTATTGTTCAAAATCACAAATCTTGTGTTTTACATATGTGCACCATTGAGAGACAAGATGTTGTTCATTCACACACTTCATCTTGAGTGATCCTAATAGTAAATATTGAATATAGTTTATCCTCACAATATGGTTGAATAGTCAACATGATGATAAAGATAAAACTTGTAAAGGGTTGGAATCCAGAGACAGGTGAAGAGTCTGGGGTAGATGAAGAGTCACATAAGTCGAAAGGCCAAGGGAAATGTAAGTCTTATAAACAAAACTTCCTTTAAGCAATTGGTTCTCTTTTAGGCATTGCAACTATTTTCATATGTGAATAGACATGTTTATATTATCCAATGTTACAACACTCTCGTATCATTATGTTTAGTCCTAGAAATCTTCTTTCCTTGCTCAATTCTCTTAGAGCTTGTGGGAGTGGACATGATTGTCTATGAGACTCATCTCGTGTTATGATGTTTATTCTCACTTATATTATTCTTTCCAATGCATGATATGAAACAAAGGGGTTCTTAGGTGATTGGAGACTTTTCTCGGTTGATTATAATCTTTGATTATGTATATGGTTTATTTGGTGGAATATTCTTGTATGACTAATCATGTTTTATGTCCACCTAGTTATTATCTAGTTGTAACTTGTGTGATGGATAAGTGTTCTTAGCAATTGGATTGTTCCACTTTAGGAAGGATTCCAAAGGATTTGATTTGGATTCAATTTTGATAGCATGAGACTATTCTCGTTGCTATCAATTGGATGCCCAAACCTTGTTACTACTCCTAGCTTAGATTTAGTTCACCGTCAGTTTCATATTGCATTCTTGCATTGCATATTAGTTGCATTTCATTCAAACTCATACACTCAGAGGGCTTGCTATTTCAATAAGGAAAGGTCTAATTTGTCCCTTTTGTGGGATATTTCTGTGAAGTTGACAAGGGTCATTTTCCATGTCAACATTGTTGGTGCTAGAAGGAGGGAAAATGACAAACAAACTCCCTTGGAGCCATTCATTTCATGAATCCTTAATATCTCATGGATCCATTCCAAATTCATGCATGGGAGGACAACAATTATTTGTGTCTACAAAGACCATTGCATGACCTTCCAAGAAAGGCAGTGAATCTCTTGCCAAAATTTAATGGTGAAGGGAAGACCATTGCATTTAAACATATTTAGATTCGTGAAATTAGATTTCATCTACTAAAAAATATTAAAGAAGATGTTGGGTGCAGGTTATTTTCCCTCACTTTCAAATAAAACATCCAAGTTAGGAATACGGTTTTACTAACGAATCAATTCATCATTGAAAACAATTAAAGGAAGTTTTTGAAGTGATCATGGAATATCAATGGGAGGAATTATATTGAATTGGATGAGATGTGTAGGGAGAGACATGTATCTATTTAGCATTTTAATATGGATTTTCAACAAACATATTATCAGTTTCCAAAAATGCATAGGCCTTCCCATGAGATATGTAGTAGTATAACAACATACTTAGATTGATTCGTCATACTTGAACTATAGATAACCTTTAGCATTTCATGTAGACTCAAAGGTGACGGTGAAACACATGAAGGTTTATTGATAATAGGGATGGGAGTATATTGTTTTCCACAAATATGAAGGATCCCTTGAAGCTTCATATAATTCCATTCAACCTCCTAACTCATTGTAGTATTCCACTTGGAAACCAGATAACCTGGAAATTTTTATAGATGGCCAACCTTTAAGGAAGCCATGGATCCCTTCAAGGATCTTGTCATATGATAGAATTGTTACTGTATGCTTAGTTTTATAATCTGTAAATTTACATGCTATTTCACAAGTTGATGTTACAGAAGATGTATTTTCTTGTATTTTTCAAGCAAAAAATGTTGTCTATAACCACTACTCGATGTCGAAAATTGATGCTAGAATCTAAATTTCAAAATGCACATATTTGTGTGAGTGTAACTATTAATAACACGTGTTTCCTCTTGGGGGATAATAGGTCCAAATTTGAAGGGGGGTGGAGTATGACTGTTATGACCTTAAATTGAATTAATATTACCAATTAATTCCTTACCATTTTTCTTAAGGCCTGATAAACCAAAGTTGTTCTCAATGGATAGTAACAATCATAATCACCATCATCACAATCACTAGTGTATCACTCACTTGTTTTGGATCCATGATTAATGATGTTGTTTGCTTTATCAGTGGTGTGTTAAATTGACATATATTTTTTCACTCTTAGAGGTAAATTGTGTTGTTATGTTTGCAGAGAGAGAAATTGGTCATTGCAAATTCATATAAGAAATGAAAAGATGAATTTATTCTCCACGCTTCTCATTCATTTGAATGTGATTCACTTCATTCATTTTCACGTGATTCACTTCATTCATTGCAAACTTGTGCATGTTGCATTTATAGTTAAAATTTATATTTGTTTTGCTATGAGTAACACTGAGTATTACTTATTCCCCCCTCTGTCACATAGATTATCATTATCTCCCAATGTCCTTGTTACATAAAGGTTATTTTGATGTAGAGATGTGAGATCAAAATAAAGAAGAGAGGATTTGGGTGTAGCAATGTTTTTCGAACGAGAGTCTCCAAGGAAAATGGATGAGGAATACAAAGCTCGATTTTCAATCATGATGCAAGGAAATGAAAAGGGCTAGTGCCATCTCCAACGCTATATATCACAAGGAGAATGTCCAACTTTTAGCGAGGAATCATGTATGAAGAAAAATAATGCCATACTCTATAAACACAAAGTGACAACATCATAGAAGTTCCTTATGTGTGAAAGACAAATAGGATGTGCAAGAAAGAAAGGAGTTATTGTTCAAAATCACAAATCTTGTTTTTAACATATGTGCACCATTGAGAGCCAAGATGTTGTTCATTCACACACTTCATATTGAGTGATCCTAATAGTAAATATTGAATATAGTTTATCGTCACAATATGGTTGAATAGTCAACATGATGATAAATAGAAAACTTGTAAAGGGTTGGAAGCCTTAGGTAGGTGAAGAGTCTAGGGTCACTACAACAAAATAGGCCATTAGCGCCTAGAATAGCGCCAAAATTTAGTGTTTTGAGTGAATGAATTAGGCTCAATGGCCAGTGCAAAACCAGACGCCAAATGGCGTGTTCAGTTGGGCACCAGAATTGGTACCATATTTAGCATCAGATATAGCGTCGGATTTAGCGCCTAAAATAACATCAGATTTAACACCTAGAATTGTAGAGTCCAATTTTTCTTCCTTCTGTACTTCTAGGTTTGCTACAAATCATGCTTACTATTTTGATTCTGGTATAGCATCGAAAATAACTTCTGGTTTGGCTTCCAAATTTATGCCAAGCTTTGCTTCCATTATTACATCTTTTTTTTCTTCTAAAATGGCTTCCATGATTGCATCTTTTGTTTCTTCTAAAATTGCTTCCACGATTGCATATTTTGTTGCTTCTAAAATTACTTCCATTTTTACTTCTTTGTTTGCTACCTGAATTGCTTCCTTTTTTGCTTCCTAGGTATTGCCAAGTTTTGCTTCCAAGATTGCTTCTGGTTTGGCTTCCATTGTTGCTTCCAAAAATGCTTCTTTTTTTGCTTCCGAAGTGCCACCAGGTTTTGCTCCTTATTTGGCTTCTAGAATTGCCTCCTTGTTAGCTCCATGGTTTGCTTCCTTTTTCTTCCTTTTTAGCGCTTGGTTTTGCTTCTTTTTTAGGTCCAGGGTTTGATTCCTTTTTAGTGTTGGGATTTGTTTCTTAATTAGCATTCAATTTTTCTTCTTGTTAAGCAACCAATTTATCTTCCTACTTAGATCCAGATATAGCTCCAAGTATGGCTTCCAATTTAATGTCGAGTTTTACTTCAATTTTAGAGCCACATTTTGCTTCCATTTTAACAACTCATGTTGCTTCCTTTATAGCTTCCATTTATTAATTTAATATTTTCTTTGTTTCAATTTAATTAGTTAAATATATCATGCCTCTTAAGAAACTTATATTATTATAGAGTAATTCATATTGCATTTTTAGTATTTTATAGGATAGCATTTATAAAGAATTTTTAGGGAAACGAACATCCATACAAACTAACAACATCGTTATACTTATTAAATCTCCATCAAAATAAAATATACAACATAATATATATATATATATATATATATATATATATATATATATATATATATATATATATATATATATATATATATATATATATATATATATATATATATATA
>ML804401.1:69862-92172 GCA_009831015.1 Picea engelmannii
TTATATCTGAAAAAAAAAAAAAGATATCTCATTTGAAATGTATATCATAACATTTATGGAGATCTTAAAAAAAATAGATATCACATTTCAAATTTATGTCATATCATTCATGAAGAAATTTAATTGTGTTTGACAACAACCATCCTGAGTAGTAAAGTAAAATCATCATACATAATAAATATCCATTCAATAATCATTGACCACTTTCTATATATATATGATAGCAAGTCAATACTGATAAGATCATAATCATATATAACTAAAACAAGGGAAAGTCAATTATGCCAGTAGATCAATAACATGTCAAAATAATACATGGCCAATAGTCGACATAAGTCAAAATGATACATGTCCAAATGATATAAGTGAAAATGATAAATGATGTAACTCAAAATGATAGATGTCAAAATGATACAAGTCAAGATGATACATGTCCAAATGATATAAGTCAAAATGATACAACTCAATAATATGGTACTGCAGCTGAAAATGAAACATATGATAGTAAACATGAAAAGAGGCATCATAACTATATATCAACAATGATCCATGATGGAGTCTATATGATCAATGTCACTGACTACTACCAACAACTAGCTCATCATCATCATCACTATCATGATCATCATCATCGTCTGCCTCGATTTCTTCTACATCTACCTCATCATCATCATCTCCCATGTCCATTACAACAAGCCCATTATAATATGGATCTATCTCACAAGGATTAACTACATCTTATGGAAGACCCATGTTCTACAAAAAAAAAAAACATTCAAAATGAAAAGTTATTATTTATTTCATGCAATAATTGATTTTTATGTTATATTTCTAATATTACAACATATGAAACAAAACCATAATCATATTACATCATATCAAAGTGCACATACCATAATAAAATTTCAAATAAGTTATAGATAAGATGTCATTCCAATGATGTAAAACATGCAACAATTCCAATAAACGTTAGTAAATATCATAAACAAATTTGTTACACAATTTAACTGTCAACTATAAATTCTATTACATAACCGTAAGTGCCAACCCTCTCCATTTTGTGCTATATATGATTATGTTTTCCTCAAAGATCCTTTGCGATTTAACTGATATATATATCTTCTTCTCTTATATTTCACAAATGAATATTTTTCTAGGACATTTTGGCACTGTAATATGCTTCAAAGGTCCTTTGAGAATTAACTAGTCTATAGGTAATTATGAAGATGCTCTCGATACTTATTCAACTAGAACATATCCAAATGTCAATCCTTCCAAAAAAATCATTTGCATGTTTATGTCAAACAATATTCACTTCTAGACATTCTCTTGCACATATGGAATTCCCAACCTTGAATACATTAAAGCAATGCAACATTTGGATTAAGGGGTCCAATTTATGAAACCGTGCCTCGGGAGTGGATGGACAATGTGATTGCCTAGTCCATGCCTAAACAAGCTTGCAACATCTCACGTAACTAAAAAATGTTGATCCGTTAGGTTTTTATGCCCCAATGAGGTATTTGGCAGGAGTCTTTGAAATGGTTTGGGATGCAAATTGCAACTGTGCATAAAACACAAACTGAGACTCGGATTGAGGAACCGTCAACTCCAATGGATTTCTATCATAGGATTCGAGCTAGAGCACCCCTCACTCCCAGGTTCTATGCCTCAAAAGTTTCTTTAATCATTGATGTTGAGAACTTGGGTTTTGCTCAGTCAGAAGCAATGCAACGTTTGGATTAAGGGGTCCAATTTATGAAAGCGTGCCTCGAGAGTGGATGTACAACATGGTCACCTATTCCATGTCTAAACAAGCTTGCAACATCTCACATAACTCAAAAATGATGATCCATTAGGTTTTTATGCCCCAAGGAGGTATTGGCCAAGAGTTCCTAAAATGGTTTGGGATGCGAATTACAATTGCGCATTAAATGAAAACCGAGACTCAAATTAAGGAACCGTCAACTCCGATGTATTCTTGGTATAGGATTTCAGCTATAGCACCCCTCATTCCTGGATGCCATGCCTCATAAGTTTCTTTACTCATTGATTTTGAGAATTTTTCTCATTCAGAAGAAATGCAATATTTGGATTAAGGGGTCCAATTTATGAAACCATGCCTCGGTAGAGGATGGAAAAAGTGGTCACTTAGACCATGCCTAAAAAATCTTGCAACATCTCATGAAACTCAAAAATGATGCTCTGTTAGGTGTTTATCCCTTAAGGAGGTATTAGCCAAGAGTCCCCGAAATGGTTTGGGATGTGAATTGCAACTAGGAATAAAATGAAAACCGAGACTCAGATTGAGGAAATGTCAACTCCATTCGGTTCCTGGCATAGTATTTCAGCTATAACACCCGTCAATCTTGGGTCCCTTTCCTCATAAGTTGCTTTATTCATCGATTTCGAGAACTAGGGTTTTTCTCAGTAAGAAGCAATGCAACATTTGGATTAAGGGGTCTAATTTATGAAACCATGCCTTGGGAGAGGATGGACAATTTGGTCACCTAGTTCATGCCTAAACAAGCTTGCAACATCTCACGAAACTCAAAAATGCTACTCCATTAGGTTTTTATGCCCCGAGGAGGAATTGGCCAAGAGTCCCTAAAATGGTATGGGACGCGACTTGCAACGGGGAATAAAATGAAAACCGAGACTCTGATTGAGTAACCATACACTCTGTTGGATTTCTGGCATATGATTTGAGCTAGAGAACCCCTCACTCTTGGGTCCCATGCCTCAAATGTTGCTTTATTCATTGATTTCAAGAACTAGGGATTTTCTCAGTAAGAAGCAATGTAACATTTCAATTAAGGGATCCAATTTATGAAACTATGCCTTGGGAGAGGATGGAAAAAGTGGTCACCTAGTCCATGCCTAAACAAGCTTGCAACATCTAATGGAACACAAAAATGATGCTCTGTTAGGTTTTTATGGCCCGAGGAGGAATTGGCCAAGAGTCCCCAAAACAATTTGGGATGCGGATTGCAACTGGGTATAAAATGAAAAATGAGATTCATATTGCAGAATCATCAACTCTGTTGGATTCCTAGCATATGATTTTAGCTAGAGAACCCCTCACTCTAGGGTCCCATGCCTCAAAGGTTGTTTTATTCATTGATTTCGAGAACTAGGGTTTTGAACAATAAGAACAATGCAACATTTGGATTAAGGGGTCCAATTTATGAAACCATTCCTCGGGAGTGGATGGAAAAAGTGGTCACCTATTCCATGCCTAAGAAATCTTGCAACATCTCATAGAACTCAAAAATGCTGCTCCGTTAGGTTTTTATGCCCCGAGGAGGTATTAGCCAAGAGTCCTCGAAATGGTTTGGGATGCGACTTGCAGCTGGGCATAAAAAGAAAACTGAGACTCAGATTGAGGAACCGTCGACTCTGTTCGATTTCCGGTAAAATATTTTAAATAGATCACCCCTCACTTCTGGTTCCCATTCCTCAGAAGTTGCTTTATTCATCGATTTGAAGAACTAGGGTTTGGCTCCATAAGAAACAATGCAACATTTGGATTAAGGGGTACAATTTGTGAAACCATGCCTTGGGAGTGGATGGAAAATGTGGTCAATTATTCCATGCCTAAACAATCTTGCAACATCTCATATAACTAAAAAATGCTGCTCCATTAGGTTTTTATGCCCCGAGGAGGAATTGACCAAGAGTCCCTGAAGTGGTTTGGGATGGGACTTGCAACTGGGCATAAAATGAAAACTGAGATTCGAATTGAGGAACCATCGACTTCATTGGATTCCTGGTGTTTGATTTCAACTAGAGAACCCCTCACTCTCAGGTCCCATGCCTCAGAGGTTTCTTTATTCATCAATTTCGAAAACTAGGGTTTCACCTAGTAAGGGGTCCAATTTATGAAACTGTGCCTCGAGAGCGGATGGACAGTGTGGTCACCTAGTCTATGCCTATAAAATATTACAACATCGCACATAAATCAAAAATTTTGCTCCGTTAGTTTTTTTTCCCTAAGGAGGAATTGGCCAAGAGTCCCCGAAATGGTTTGGGATGTGACTTGCAACTGCATATAAAATGAAAACCGAGACTTAGATTAAGGAACCGTCGACTCCGTTTGATTCTTGGAATATGATTTCAGCTAGATCACCCCTCACTCCCGGGTCCCATGCCTTATAGGTTGGTTTATTCATCGATTTCGAGAACTAGGGTTTCTCCTAGTAAGAAGCAATGCAACATTTTGATTAACGGGTCCGATTTATGAAATTGTTTCTCAGGAGTTGATGGAGAATGTGGTTACCTAGTCCATTCCTAAAAAATCTTGAAACATCTCATGGAACTCAAACATACTGCTCCGTTAGGTTTTTATACCCCAAGGAGGAATTGGCCAAAAGTCCCCGAAATGGTTTGGGATGCGGCTTGCAACTGGGCATAAAATGAAAAATGAGACTCGTATTGCGAAACTATCAACTCTGTTGGTTTCCTATCATACGATTTCATCTAGAGCACTCCTCACTCCCGGGTCCCATACCACAGAGATTGCTTTATTCATCGATTTAAAGAATTAGGGTTTTCCCTTGTAAGAAGCAATGCAACATTTGGATTAAGGGGTCCAATTTATGAAACCGTGCCTCGAGAGTGGATGAACAATGTGGTCACCTAGTCCATGACTAAAAAAACTTGCAGTATCTCATAGAACTAAAAAATGATGCTTTGTTAGGTTTTTATGCCCCAAGGAGGTATTGGCCAAGAGTCCCTAAAATGGTTTGGGATGCGGCTTGCAACTGCACGTAAAATGAAAACCAAGACTCAAATTGAGGAACCGTCAGATCCATTGGATTCTTTGCATACAATTTCATCTAGAACACCCCTCACTCCTGGGTTCCATGCCTCGAAATTTGCTTTAATCATCGATTTCAAGAACTAGGGTTTTGCTCAGTTAGAAGCAATGCAACATTTGGATTAAGGGGTCCAATTTATGAAATCGTGCCTCAAGAGAAGATGGATAAAGTGGTCACTTAGAACATGCCTAAACAATATTGCAAAATCTCCCGGAACTCAAAAATGCTACTCTATTAGGTTTTTACCCCCCAATGAGCTATTGGCCGAGAGTCCCTGAAATGGTTTGGGATGCAACTTGCAACTGGGCATAAAATGAAAAGCAAGACTCATATTGAGGAACCATCAACTCTGTTGGATTCTTGGCATAGGATTTCATCTAGAGCACCCCACACTCCTGGGTCCCATGCCTCATAAGTTTCTTTATTCATCGATTTCAAGAACTAGGGTTTTTCATAGTAAGAAGCAATGCAACATTTGGATTAAGGGGTCCAATTTTAGAAACCATACCTCATGAGCGGATGGACATTGTGGTCACGAAGCCCATACCTAAAAAATCTTGCATCATCTCACAAAACTCAAAAATGCTTCTCCATTAGGTTTTTATGCCTTGGGGAAGAATTTGCCAAGAGTCCCTAAAATGGTTTGGGATGCGACTTGCAATTGCGCATAAAATGAAAAAACGAGACTCGGATTGAGGAAGCATTGACTCCATTGGATTTTTGACATAATATTTCATCTAGATAACCCATCACTCTCGGGTTCCATGCCTCAGAGGTTTCTTTATTCATCAATTTTGAGAACTAAGGTTTTTCTCAATAAGAAGAAATGCAACATTTCGATTAAGGGGTCCAATTTATGAAACCATGAATCAGGAGAGGATGGATAAAATTGTCTCCTAGTCCATGCCTAAACAAGCTTGCAACATCTCATGAAACTCAAAAATGATGCTCCGTTAGAATTTTATGCCCTAAGGAGGAATTGGCCAAGAGTCCCTGAAATGGTTTGGGATGCGGCTTGCAACTGGGAATAAAACAAAAATCGAGACTCATATTACGGAACCGTCGAATCCATTGGATTCCCAACATACAATTTCAGCTAGAGCACCCCTCACTCCTAGGTCCCATGCCTCAGAGGTTTCTTTATTCATCGATTTCGAGAACTAGGGTTTCTCCCAGTAAGAAACAATGCAACATTTGGATTAAGGGGTCCAATTTATGAAACTGTGCCTTAGGAGTGGATGGACAAAGTGGTCACCTAGTCCATGCCTAAAAAATCTTACAACATCTCATGGAACTAAAAAATGCTGCTCCATTAGGTTTTTATGCCCCAAGAAGGTATTAGCCAAGAGCCCCCGAAATGGTTTGGGATGCGACTTGCAACTGGGAATCAAATGAAAACTGATACTCGGATTGAGGAACCTTCGACCCCGTTGTATTCCTAGAATAGGATTTCAGCCAGAACACCCCTCATTTTTGGGTCCCATACCTCAAAAGTTTCTTTATTCATCGATTTCAAGAAATAGGGTTTGGCTCTGTAAGAAGCAATGTAATATTTGGATTAAGGGGTACAATTTATGATACCATGCCTCGTGAGAAGATGGACAATGTGGTCACCTATTCCATGCCTAAACAATCTTGCAACATCTCATAGAACTCAAAAATGTTTCTCTGTTAGGTTTTTATGCCCGGAGGAGGAATTGGCATGTTTCTCACAACTCGTGCCAAGCATGTTTCTCCAAGTAACTAACATAGGTAATGCACCAAAAATGTGTGAAGCATGGGTAGGAACATGCCCAGAGGTTCCTAGTCACCCACTACACACATTTTTCTACAAAAACTTAATTAGTGTGCCCTCCTAGTCCAATGTAAATCCTAAGTGCCAAAAATATTAAAAAAGGGACTATGAGTCCAAATGCCCTCATGGGATTCTCTCCCATTGATGCACCATACTCATAGTGAGAATTAAACACTCTCCAAAAAACAGGTAAAATAACACCTCACCCACATGAAAAGTAAGAAAATTAAGTACATATATTGGATGCATCCTTTGTAGAATCAAAATTCTTTTGAACTACTCATTCCCAACTAGTTTCCTACATTCATCTAAATCTTGAAGTCTACTGCTACAAAATGAAAATTTCTCCTCCAAGATCAAAGAGTGTTGTTTCTCCACACAAAGTGCTCACTTTATACTACCCTTGGTTTTACTCTATTAAAAAATAATGTTTTAGGGCTTTAGGATGGGTGTGGACCTCTAGATAATAAGTGAGAACCACGAAGGAAAAAAAGAAAAAAGAAAAAAAAAACATTTTCATTTGGGTGGGGATTTAGGGGATATAACTTATACGAGATACCCAGGTGTCCCATGCGGGGTAAAAATATTCCCTTAGGATAGTCCCATACCACAAGAGACATACCCATGATGGCACCCTTCCATAGGGAGATCCCTAACCCATCCCCCTATTTCCAATACACAATAAATTCCTTAGACACATTTCCCACCTCCAAGGAAAATTGTTACTTAGTATATTCAACCTTACATTATACATGATTATATTCATTTAGGTAGTAATGAACCCAATAGGAGAAGGGGATAATAGTTGTATGACTACAAAAAATAGCTTTGCGTACTTATTGGAAGAGAAGGTCAAGCCTCATTCTCAGGATACTGAAAGGCAAAGAAATGATCATCCTCAATTATTATCATAGGGAGTAAATAAGTCTTCAACTATTGAGATAGGAAATATTGTTTGGATGCGATATTTACTAGATCAAATATATGAGTGATGATATGTTGACGCCTTTAGTCACTAACATGTGGTCTCAGGTGTTGTCTTTCTTTTCCACCCTTCCTTCTTTGTGTCCCCAAGACAAGATGAAGTGGGGTGTTAGTGTTATGGTTGCTAATGTTGTCTTGGTAACATAAACCTTTTGTGGTCCTGTTGGGTTATACTTGCGAACCCTTCATTGTTGGCCTATGTCCACATATGTATTTAGTGGAGAGGACAAATGGTCCCATGCCTAAGGTTGGGGGTTACATATAAGCTACCCTAACAACTATATATAAGAGGTATCTAAACCTCATTTGTAATCATCCAAGATACATCATTTGATCCTTATAGAATATACATTGCATCTATTTCATATTTGGGTACAACGTACCGACACATATCCGTGGAATTCTTGTGTACTAGGTCACATAGTTTACATTTGTGTTCAAATTCATTGCAAATGAAATTTGGATAAAATTTTCCATTGGATAAAATTCAGGAAAAAATCGTCATCAAGTTTGTTAATAGATATATTTTAAATTTTGAAAAACTTAAGTTTATAACATTAAAATTACTAAAAGTTGAGATCTTCATCTAACACATACAATACATAAAAAACACAAAAATGTGACCAAATATGTATTATGAACCATGATAAACTAGTAAAGGAATATGAACCATAAACAAATTGATACATAAAAAAATATGAAGCATGATAAAATAGTAAACAACATTGAGGGCATTGAAATTTAGCAAATATGAATGAATTTCAACCCATTCCTTTAAGTTTTCCAAATTTTGAATTTCAACAATGAAATTTGATAGATCATATGACAGCTTGTGTAGAAGGAACTATTAACTCTTTATTATGTGATTCTTGGGACTTGACCAAGGGACTTTTGGGTAAGAGGGTCAAAGGATCAATAAGTGCTCCAAACACCACATGCACCAAGATGGTCTTACTATCATAAAAACTTCTTCCACCACGAAAAAAAAAGGTTACCATAAAAAATATGTCAAGAAGAGGTTGTTATTACAATCAAGCAATCATAAAAAAAGATCACATGCAATGAGAACTATACGGCTATATAGTTGAGGAAACCAGTCAACAAGAAATCCTCAAACAAGAGCTCCAATCTTTCCATGACCAATCATCAACCCATCCATACATAGTGTTAATAATGGGTACAAAGCCAAAATTATTCAATCTATGCTTCTTAACTGTCGGTTTGTAAGAAAGGATGATATCATACCAACATGTGTGGCTAAAAGAGTGTCGATAATTGGATGGAGAGTGAGAGCATATCCTATCATTATTATTGGGATGCTAGTATGGCTAATATGTCGATGGTGAATAATCTAATTGATTTATAGTGGTGGTAGAACTAGATGGTGTAGGTTATTGTCCCTAGGAATCAATAACAATATAAACAAATGGTGCAGTTTCTAGTTCCTTTAGATCCATGGTTGTATGGTGTAAATTATGGTTCTAGAAAATCAAAAGGGGTATAAGACTCAGGTGTTTCAAGTTTTGATTCTTGTAAATCAATGGTATTAGAATAATTGGGGTGACTTGCATTTAGTGATGTAGTCTCAAAATATCCAATGCCTACTCTAATTAGTCTCATTTCAATCTCAATAGAAGTGCCAATACCCTATACATGCTTACCAATTCCACCACTATGTAACCCATTTGTCAATGCACATCAAAACCAATGCGTCTAGTATGCTTCTCAAAATTAGGTGAATGTCTGCTCATGAATAGATAACAATGCATAAGACAAGAGGGCCAAATATCCTCTTTCAAAGTGTCGAGTACGTCTTCATCCTCCCATAATTCACCATAGTTAGGATACGATTGTTCATAGTAGCCACTAGTATTAGAAGAGATACGTCAAAAGAAGCAAGAAGTGTTTGCGTGAAGTACTAAATATCCTCTGGAAAAGATTCAAGTGATTCTTCCTTCTCCCTAAATTCAAGATTCATTGTTTGAAAGTCAAGTTCCAAGGTCATTTTCCTCATAGTAATACAAAATGCCTAGTTGTCACTTTTTCATTGTACCTTTTGGAAGTAGAAGAAACACAGTTTGTAAATTTCTAATGCAATCCTCAAAATGACCTTTATTACTTCTTGTACAAGCTAAGTAACAAGGCACACCCCCCAGGGCCTCCATGTATGCATCCCACATGTTGAACACGGACATGCTGGGACATCTCTAACACATGCTAAACACATGTTAGGCACTCATATTTTGATTTCCTTGTGTCCTTTGACTTAGTGTACAAGGTTTTGATAGAGGTTCCATGTATTCTAGATGGGCTTGTCCTTCTCAGAAAATTGTGGAACTAGGAGATCATAATCACTCTCCAAGATTAATACTCATCAAAGAGTTTGAAATTGTCTTTATATAGGGAAACAACCTCCTCACAACAATGGGTAATAAAGTCCTGCAATGAATTGACCTCATCATGACACTGGATGTTAGTTCCTTGCAATGAAAAATCATGCTCATGGATATTGGTAATCTTATCTATAGAAAAGAAAATTTGTCATGAAGATGGGTGTTATTATTGCAAAGAAGTACCTTCTCATGAAGTATGATATTAACATCTTGCAAAGAAGCAACCTAATCATGACGTTGAGCAATAGGTACCCTGCAATCAAACAATCTCAACACAATTATTGGAATTAATATCCTACAAGGAAGCGAAGTATGTTATTAGCAGTGTGTAAAGAAGCAACCTTCTTCTCACAACATTTCCAAAAAAAATCTTCTTTTCATGGAGAAACTCTTCTTCTTCATGGCCTTTACAAAGGAGAAATTATGCATCTTCTTCATCAAGACCATTGAGTTTGGATGTAAACCAAATAAATACACACACACACACACACAAACACACACATTATGCAACTATTAATATGTTGCAAAGTCTCTGACTAGGGCACATAGAATGTGAGGGCCCCTGAGAAAAGGAAAATATTTTTTTTTTCTTTGAAAAATGACCATAGAAAAAAGTATTCCCTAAAAGGAAATAAAAACAAATTTTTCTACGTTTTCTAAAAAACTCACTTTTTAATGTTTTCATTTTTCAAATTTACCTCCAAAGGTTATGTTTTTCATGATAGTAGGGGCATGGATTGAACCTCGATCTCCCCCTTGCTACCAAAAATCCTTACCAAGTCTCTTAAGAGACACCTTGGTATATAAAGGACATAACCAACAATTTGATCCTTTTTTCGTGTACACAAAATAAAAATAAAATAATAATAACAATAATAATAACAATAATAACAATACTAATAGTAAATACCTAATCCTATGCAAATCTGTGGAGGAAGAAGGGGGATTGGACCAAGCTTTATAGGTCGACCCGACCAACGCAATCACCACAAAGAAGGGAGTGTAGAATGGGTTCACAATCCCACCACAAAATATGCCCACAAACATTCCTCCATAGGAAAATCATGTTGAAACACACACAAGTGGTGAGAGGGCAGACATTGGTAGGGTACACACTGTTATGGGTGAACTGAGCTATAGCAGGCTCATGTTATAAATAGACACAATGAAAGGCCAATGTTTCACATGCACCATGGGGGTTCTATAGAAACAAAAAGGGACCAAGCTTCCCATGAACAAATCAAGCTTGTTGTATCCCATGCCTCAGAGGTTGCTTTATTCATTGGTTTCGAGAACTAGGGTTTTGCCCAGTGAGAAGCAATGAAACATTTGGATTAAGGGGTCCAATTTATGAAACCATGCCTCGAGAGTGGATAGAAAATGTGGTCACCTATTCCATGCCTAAACAATCTTGCAACATCTCACATAACTCAAATATGCTGCTTCATTAGGTTTTTATGCCCCGAGGAGGAATTGGCAAAGAGTCTCTGAAATCGTTTGGGATGCGACTTGGAACTGGGCATAAAAAAAAACCTATACTCAGATTGAGGAACCATTGACTCCGTTGGATTCCTGGCATATGGTTGCAACTAGAGCACCCCACACTCCCAGGTCCCATGCCTCATAGGTTTCTTTATTCATCGGTTTCAAGAACAAGGGTTTTGCTCAGTAAGACACAATGCAACATTTCAATTAAGGGGTCCAATTTATGAAACCATGCCTTGGGAGTGGATGAATGAAGTGTTCACCTAGTCCATGCCTAAAAAATCTTGCAACATCTCACATAACTCAAAAATGCTGCTCTGTTAGGTTTTTATGCCCTGATGAGGAATTGACCAAGAGTCCTCGAAATGATTTGGGATGCGACTTGCAACTGGGCATAAAATGAAAAATGAGACCCAGATTGAGGAACCATTGACTCTATTGGATTCATGGCATATGATTTAAGCTAGAGCACCCTTGACTCTTGGGTCCCATGCCTCAAAAGTTGCTTTATTCATCGATTTCAAGAAATAGGGTTTTTCTTAGTAAGAAGCGATGCAACATTTGGATTAAGGGGTCCAATTTATGAAACCATGCCTCGGGAGTGGATGGAAAATGTGGTCACCTAGTCTATGCCTAAAAAATCTTGCAACATCTCATGAAACTAAAAAATTCTTCTCCGTTAGCGTGTTATGCCTCGAGGAGGAATTGGCCAAGAGTCCTCAAAATGGTTTGGGATGCGTCTTGCAACTGGGCATAAAAAAGAAAACCGAGACTCAGATTGAGGAACCATCAATGTATCATCATTATGCTACTTTATTTTTACTTTTCTTCTTGGAGTAAGGCACTGGTGTTCATGAGGAAAACCTAGGAGAAGTTATGATGTTTAAAGAACATGTCCTTGTTGGGAGCTTGCTCTTGTAAGATGCTTGAGTTTTTTCTTGTGAGTTAGACATTGAAGATGATGAAATCATTGATAATATAATGCTTATTATTATTTACAATTGAGTTAGATATGTAGGAGGAGCAACATTAGTCTCTTTTTCTCCTTTATTCATTCTATTTTTTTAATTTTCTCACTTGTTTCAGGCACTAGGGTTTCTTGAGAATTCTTGAAGTCTAGGGTGTTATGGTTTATACTCTAAGGAGGTAAGGAGTTAGGTTTTCATGACAAATCCTAGGGTTGTACCTAATGAGGAGGAAGATAAAAGGAGATACCTTGCATGAGGCCAAGGAGGACTTGTTAGTGTGATCTTATCTTATTGGAGTCTCTTTGTTGGAGCTAGGGTTTTTGTGTTTTTCCCTGGCTATGGTTTGGGAGAGCTTAGAGGATTGTACTGGCTTATAGTAAGAACCCAAAAGTACATACTTGAAATTCATCTCCTATACAAATATATGATCATGTTATGATCATAGGTTGGATGGGATTCAATTTTTAGTTGGTGGATGATGCAATAAAATTTTTGAATGTTAGTTTGTTTTGGGGTTCTTAGTTCTATCCCTTAAAAAGTGGACTATGTGCTTCGATATAAGGAGGTGAGTAAGAAAGAATCATCATGTTTGGGTGAAAATACTTGGACTACCCCTAAAATTATGGCCCTTAAAGATATTAAAGGCTATCGGGGATATCTTGGGAACTTTCTTTTAGAGATGGATGAAAGATTTATAGGTGATGATTTCAAAATGGTGGCTCAAATATTGGTGGATATGGACTTAAGGGAGGCACTTCTAGAGGCCATCAATATCAAAGTTCATAGGTGGAACTATACTCAGAATTTGGACTATGTGAATGTTCCCTTTCAGTGCACAAGGTGCTGTACATATGTTCATTTAGCTAAAGATTACTTTTTGAAGTTCACAAAGGGGTTTGGAATAATTTTTTTTTTCTCAATATCTCATTTCTTTGGAGGCTAAGAGTAGGTATGGGTTGAGAACTAAGATGAGAGTTTATTTGAAAGAAAAATTGGCAGATGTCATAAGAATCAATGAGAAGGAGATGATAGAGGTATCCTAAGATCATATCCTAAGAGATGATTAATATAACAAGGTTATCCTAAGATCATATATGTGTAGTCTAGTGGAATTGCATCACAATCTATTGTGTTAATGCAGTACAATGTAAAAGGTAATTTGGTGGCATTGTGTGATGAGGATAGAGGTTCCCTAAATGTTGACCCATCCTAGATGGTAGGGTTGAGGATGGGGTATAAAAATAATTTGAAGTTCATAAACTAGCTCATGGGATGTGATATTTCATTTACAACCATCATCAATAATCAATCGGGATAGGTATTGTTTGATTTGGCAATGGTGATGGTAGAGAGAGTAGTTAGTGGTTGGGGAAGAGGTGGTCATTGAGGAAAGAATTTTATAATGGTTGGAGGGGTTGTCTAAATCAAGGAGATCTAGTTTTCGTGGTGAAAGTTTGGCTATGGTTGTAGCAGGTAAACATAAATTCATGGAGATATTGCAAGAAATGCAAATCAATGATATCACGTGTGAAGGTATGGTGAAAAATACATAATTCATGGCTATGTGGGGTGATGAAAAAGGGTTGAGTGCAAGTAAAAAACCAATAGGTTTAGTAGACTACTAGAAAGGGTGTTTGCAAACATTCCACTTTTCCAAAAAAACACACACTTAAAATCCTCATTAAGAGTGATGTTAGTATAGAAGGTAGTAAAGCACAATTAAATTTGATAGAACCATAACAGTGTTGGCCTGGGTCTGATTGCGTAATCTCTCACTAATATTTTGGCATGAACAAAACTTAATTATAATTAAAATCTCCCTTGGTTAGTACATTGATAGGGTGGATCCAAAGATGACATAATACTCATGTGTTCACATCTATATGGAATTTTACTTGGATAAGGGGATCTTTGAAGTGATTCAACTCAACTTGGATGGACCGATCTACATACAAGCTCTTAATTATAAGAAATTTCAATCAAAATGCAATGATACATGCCATGATTATGTAAATTGAACTAAGGATTGCAAAAAACACCAATCAACTCAAAATCCTCCAATGCAACAAGCATAAAAATGCCCTACTCCACCTAAAATTTCCAATCAAATAAAAGGACCTCACCTCTCAAAAGTAATCTATATTTTTCCCTTGCATTAGCAAGAAAAAAATTAAAATTTTCAGAACTGCCCCCATGTCAAGATAAAGTAGTCTCTCAAAAATCCCTTCTATAGATTCTTCTCCTCACAACTCACCATTGAAAGAGTTTGTGCCATTAACAAAGACCCCTTTCTCAAATTCATCCAAGAATGTAATCCACCAAGTCTTGGAATCTCTACCAAATCTTACTTAAAATCATTAGCTCATTAAGGTACTAGTTCATGTTCTCACTAGGAACAAATCCCAACCTACCTAAGAACAAGAGGTGGAAGATCAATTAAAACTACATCCCATTTATTTCTTCTATAAGATGTTGCAAACATGTATCCCCAATCTCACTTTTGTAAAATACAATATTATAATCATGACACCTACATAAGTGTATACTCAACTACAGACCTCCATTTCTACCTAGACCCTGCTTTCAAGGAAGATCCACTCTCAGGTCCATTGATTACACCCCAATGATAGAGTTAGATAAATCATATAGAATTTCAAGGGTGGAAAGACAATAAATGAGAATCACTAGAGATTGATCCATGTATTACAAGACTGCGTTGTTAATAACTCACAAAAATAGGTCATGTATAGAATCACTCCATTGACACAAATATCACATGATCATCTAGAGTCTCACAAAGTAGAGAAATCTAGGAGGAAGAATAATTAAAAATTAGAGGAAAATCATTTCGATTGTGTTCGCATAATCCTTCCCAAGTTAGATGATAGTAAAGAAAGCATACCATGCCTAATTTCATGTTGAATCTCTCAACTATCACCAATGTAATGAAGTTTGCATCATAGAATGTTGTATGAAATCTATGTGGGCATTAAGACAAGGAACAAATTGTGAAGGTTGAATGTGAAATTGGTTAGCATGTGTAAACCATGGTTAGAGATGAAGCATAGTAGGAAACACATTGCCCAAGTGAGATGAAGTAATGATGACATGGTTTAGATTTGGAAGAAATTACATCAAAACATCATTTTTTGAGTGTACAAGATCTTTCTTATGGCTAGGATTGTGTAGTATTGCGTGATATCCCTCATATTCTACTTCAATAAATTGTTGAGTGGCTCTAGTGTTGATGGAGTGGTTATCAAAATTTCGTAGAACCAAGAATGTTGGTTGTGACCTATGGAATTGAGTACTAGTGTGCAATTGAAATGAAAGTTAATACCTTGGTTTCCAAGAGAGGGATAAGAGACACGGGAAGAAATATGTGAATATGATTGATTTTTTGAGTATCCTACCATGTAAAACGTTTCCCCTGATAGTATTAAGTAAAACACATGATACGTTCAACAATGTATCATCCATGTTGTTTACATAAAAATTAGGGTTGATAGATAAACATGGCCTCTATCCATTTGATATTTTTGTTATTTTTTTGCATAAACCCTATATAATTTATTATATATTATAAAAGAGTTTGATTTTCATCTACTGGAATGGGAATGTTATGAATAACACTTTATTAAAATATTGTTGAAGCATGCATAGTACTATGTAATGCATAGACATTTCAATCCTCGTGTATTCATGAAACTACTCTATTTGAGATATTTTTTTATTCATAAAATAAGCTAAATCCATACAAGTTGTCCCTTGTAGTAGGTTGTCAAAGATTTTTTAGTTGCATTCTATTTTGGAATTTGAATGCACCTCTTTTATGTATAATGAAGGTTGTATATGGATGAAGATAGTGCCAAAATCTTAATGTGTTGTTATGGTGGGATGAATTGATTTGTTTGAATACACACATAGCTCAAATTTTAATGATATCCCATGATTTGAATATAGGTATAAGTTTAAGTTTGTTTAGCATCAACTTTTCCTTCAACATGTTTATAGTATTGTAGGCTTGACTTTGAGTGCCTGCAACCAAGTTTTATGAATGGATATTTTTGTAATGAAATGAAATATGGATTATTTCAAACCCATAATTGTTGTGATTGTTTCATGAAAGGGAAAGGGATGAAAGGAGTAACGGTGAATGAAATAGAATGAAATTATACATGTAAATTGTCTTCTTGCATGTCTCTTTCCCTCATACTATCATCATATTTCTTTCCTCATGTTCTATCATTTGATCTCAAGCTAATTTTGACTTGTGGCCCTATTTTCCATAAATTATTAGATGACAATGGGTTTGATTGGTGTACTAAAAATTATTTTCATTTTTGTGTAACATGATCCCAAGGAGGCCATGGAAAGAGGATGTGGACGACATAATACTACTAAATCATAGAGAGGAAAATGGGTGGAAGAGGATATGACAACAAAATATGCAAATACAATAAAGGTAAGAAGACAAGACAACCTCAACCAAAGGAGGAAGGACTTTATGAATTCACAAATGCTACAACATAGAGGAGATAAAGTCATTTTTTTTCCATGAGGCCTTTGAGGTCAAACTTATTGGTTGAAAATGCAAAAGAATGGTGATTAAATGTGATTCTATGATCAAGGGAAAAGTTTGAAAATTAGGATGATCATGTGGGATAGGGATGTTGGATACTTTTCTTGTTGAAATTTTGGCTCGATTAATATACCTAGGGTTGTAAAATTGTTTTTTTTTTCAACTCCAAAACATGATATCAATATGTCAAATATATGACTAAGGTGAGGTTTTATGTTGGATAGCATATTCGTTGAAATGATATAATTGATGTGCTAAACATTATTGACTATGTTGTGTATTACAAGAGCCAGATGAGGCCATGGCAACATATCATGTCATATCAAATGAGGACACAACGAATGACACGAGACATCAGGTACTCAAATTTTGACTTAACTTAGGAAAAATTGATCTAATGGCACTTTGTGATACGTCTACATTTTTTCAAAATATTATTAAAATTTATAGTGTATTAACCAATCTTGACAGAAATTAATGCATGTTGTTGATTATTTTAGATGGAGATTGGAGAAAATGTAGATCCTGAGCATTCAACTAGAAAAATAAAAAGATATGTACGTAGACGTGGAATTAAAACTGTTAAATCACGTAGAGGACAATGGGTGGAAGAGGATATGACAATGGATCCCACGAACACAACAAATGATTGCATTGAACAAGAGGTTGGTCATGACTATGGTACATGGGATGAATACTTTGAGAAAATTGTTGTTTGTGGATGCTCTGTATGTCGTGGAAAGAAACAAGTCAAATGAGCGATTGCACAAATACATTACATGTATGATGAGATTCGAGTGAGTAGTATGCATCCTACAATCGATTCAAATCCAATAGAAATTGTGGTAAGGAATTTTCCAATTTGATATAAATAATATGTATACTTCTTTTAAACATTGTTTTGTATTATTTAAATAATTAATTTTTTTCTTAATGAATACTTGCAGGATCAAGTTCTCGATTTAAAGTTTCCTGGAGCACCGACTTCTAGCCTAGAGAGCGATGATCATTTATCAGATGATACATATAACAAAAATATGTGCACATATACCTGCTTCAAAGATGAGGATTTGATGAAAACAAGTAACAGAACAAGAACCACTTTAAAGATGCATAATTTTCTTAAACACAAGGGGAAGGTGGAATAGATACCTTATGAGAATGAATGTGATGGATATGATGAATTTCCCCTGAGTTTGAGATCAATTTACAAAGAGACATTTGATCGTCGACTATATTTCACTTGGCCCAGTGATCAACAACTACCTAGAGTGTATGAGGTGTTTCAATTTTGGGGATACAACTACATGATACGACCCTCCAATATTCATGGAGAAAATCTAGGCCTCTTTATTGTCCAAAATGTCCATGTGGGATCTAAACATAGAAACAATTCACAACAAACCACTAGGAGATTAATGCCATATTATGGTCCACTATATTATAGTGGTGAATGGAGAAGGCTAGCATAATATAAGCCTAGCATGTCAACATATGGTATAAATTCGAATATGTATACACATTGTATCTAATTGTAAAGTGGAAAATAAATGAATAGAGGTAATATTATGTATATATATGGACGTGCATACACACACAAAAATATTGCAGGTTTTATAAATAGTAGTAAGGGAAGGGACCCTACTGTAAGACCAAATTGTCAATTTGTTGAAGTTATAAATGATAAATATGGATATATGGAAAGAGAGGTTAATAAATTGATAATGGTTGAGGCTATTATGGACCTTACCATTGGGGATGAGTTATTGTTTAATTACCCCTTCATAAAACACACTCCTACGCGAAAGAAAAAGGAAGAACAAGGTCTCCCTAAGGATGTTCTTAAGGGCAACAAACCAAAGAATAATCAATGAGTGTGGATTGACATTTTATAAACTATGTTGTCAAAATTGTGTTTTATTTTAAATTATTATATAAAAAAAGTAGTCTATAAAATAATGTTTCATTATTCAATTGATGTATATATGTTCATACATTCTATATTTTTATTGGTTAAGACATATTTGATTATATTTCTTTGAAATTGATACAACTATGTTTTATCCAATTGTTTCCAAACATTAAATAATGCTTGTGTTTGTTGATAGGTATAAGATATTGATGATACACCTACTAATACCCGATATCAAATTGGGTTATTAATATTTAGATGGGATGATACAAACCATCCTTTAAACCATACCAAGGTGAAAAGAGAAAAATTGAAGAGAATACTACCAACTGATAAATTTGAAGAGCCGATGAGATTAGCATACATTGGTGACATGCCACATATCTTTAATGATGATGATGATATTGAAAATGCAGTGCATGAAGAAGGATTGAATGAAATTCTTACAAGTTTCTTTGGGGATGGAAACAATGATGAAGATAATGATCATATGGTTGGCAGTAATGATGATAGCAGGGGTAATTACCACCAGCGTAATCTTGATGATAACAACCTGAAAGACTCAATCAAGCAAGCTATGAAGACACCTGTGTTCAGATCGGGTGCAAGTAGAACCCAAAAACTTGCATGCACATTGATATTATTAGAAATCAAGTCACTATTTGGTTGGTTAGACAAAGGATTCACTACCCTACTGAAGTGAGTTGAAATGCATTTCTTACTTTGCATTGCCAGTTGGTGTACGTAATTCGTAAACATTCATCAACTTCGTTTATATTTATTTAAGGGGATTTTAAAACCATATATTGTATATAAACAATCCTAGTATAGATTGACATATCAAACATGTTCATCATAAGTCAAACATTCAATTGATTTAATCTCTGAAAATATTATAGGGCACTAAAAACTAAAATATTCCTTGAAGAGAATGTGTTGCCATCAACTTGTAGAGAAGCATGTCAATTGTTGGTTGAGTTGGGAATTGAATATAAGAAAATTCATTCATGTAAAAATGATTGCATTTTATACAGAGATGGATATCACAACAAGGTAGAATGTCGTGTATGCAATGAGAAGAGATATCGTACACATGTAAAAGGTCCTATAGTTCATGTTATCGCTCAGTTTGTATTTTAGGTTGCAAGGCTAAAGGATAAGGGTCAAACTGGTGCAACAGGGACCTATCCCACCCAATGTCACCACAATGGGGAGGTCCTTTCTATTTAGGGTGGCTAAGCCCAAGGGAGACATCCCTGACAATCTGGGGTTTTGAAAGGAAAAGGCTCAAAGGATTAAGGCTAGTTTCCCTTTCACAGATTACCGCCAAGAAGATAGTCAATTGAAGAATAACCACAGAGAAGGCACCTGCTTGCGAGACAAGACAACAATGAAACTAATACATGCAATAATGGTTAGTACTTCATAGATCAATGACTATCTAAGTTTCAATGTATGTGAGCATATATAGCATTAAATATTGATGAAGTCAATGTTTGCAATAATGACAATGGCATATAATATTACTTTGTCAATAAGCACTAAAAATCAAATCAATGTATTTAATGTCACTTATTGCTCGTACACATTAGATTGTTGCGTCAATATCCTAAAGATGACATCAACTTCTTTAGGGTTAGTTTAATTAAGCAATGCAATAGACAAAGAAGGTCAACATTTTGTCAATTAACCAATGAAAATTACCAATTGTTCAATATCTATCACTGGATGACCAAGCCAACAGTTTATTCTATCAACAATAGTTCAAATTAGGCATGAAATCATCATTTATTGCAGGGTTAGAGGGCTGGCTACGTCAAGTATGATGTCAGCCCTGGTTAGTGCACTAGGGTTAGTTAGGGTTTCAAAGTTTGAAAGTTTGAAAGATGAATAAGCTCAACGTTGGAGAGAAAAACCAATGCCTTAGGGTATTATGGAGTCAAAAGTAAGGGCAAGATCTCAGGAGGATCAAAATTTAAAGACTAGAAGGTTAGGTTCTATGGTGCTGCAATGGCAAGGCCCGAGAATCAAAACCCTAAGGGAAGGAGGCTCATTCCGGTGTTGCTTAAGCAAGGCCTCATGCTCCTTCCTCTTTCTTTAAATACTCTTGGCAAAACGTCTAGCTTCAAAGTAGAAGTCTAAGGGAGAAAAGTGTTGCGGGAGCAAGGCTCTTCAAACCCTAGAAGGTTAAAACCCTAGGTGTAGAATTAACTAGGCCTAGGACGTCTCCTCTCTTCAACTTATATTTTAATGCTAACTCAGAAAAAGGATGATTAGTGTAGCAACGGCTAGGCTATATCTTCCTTAATCAATGGCTAAAACAAGTTTCTCAAGCATGGGGACATATAGCAAGGACCTACTTGTGTGCTTGCTACCTAGGGTTTCAAGATTAAGCAATATAATAGCAATATAATAGTAAATGTAAGAGATTAAACCTACAACCATTCATTTAAGAAGTTTTGTATGAAAAGTTCACTTACAAATCATGAAGAATGCTCATCAAACCCTAGTTGTAAACCTTCCAATGAGAGAAACACCATAAAAATGCCAAGAAGAATCCTCCATAAGAGTTGCGCCTCACTTCCAAGAGAAAAATACCAAGACAAAAGACTAAAAGTAGATCTCTCACAAGAGAGTGAGTTATGTTATGTTTAAATGAGAGGTAATGTCCTCTATTTATACCAATCCATGACCTTTTAATTAAATTTTAGGTCATTAAAACAGCCGACAAGGCTGACAATAAGATTTACACTGTTTTTACATTAATTGCCAGAAAATTGTCATAAAACGAACTAAAAGGGGGACGTCAAGCCCTTCTGAGGGAGACGTTGGCCCTTTTGGGCAAGCACAACATCCAGAAAACCAAACGTTGGCCCTTCTAGGGCTCCTCCAAGCTGCCACATGTGCCAAATGACCTCAGCACCCTGCCACATGCTCCAGACAACGTCCAACTCTCTCAGGTGACATCCTGTCCATCAGAAGAAAACGTCCCATCTGCAGTGGGTGATCCCCCCTAGGCCAGGCTTTGCCAAAGTGTCCTGGGTGGAACGTCCTTCTTTCTTCTCGTGCAATGGCTCATCACAACGTTGTCTTGTCTCTGCCATCCAAGAAACTATCTGATGGGCTCTTCATCCCCATGGAGGTCTGAGCTAATCATATCCCCATGTGTACCGGTCCACTGGTACTTGTCCGTCGGGTATGGTCCTGCACATCAAAAACTACGCCCTCCATAGTCTCATCAGTCCTCGGGATCATAGCAATGTCAATCATATTTAATCATTAAATTTGTCAAATACATGCATAAAATCCCTAGCATATCCTCTAAGAGATCAAAGACATTACACATATCTACTATACAAAGTTGAAGAAAC
>ML804401.1:101215-139314 GCA_009831015.1 Picea engelmannii
ACATAAATAAAACCTCAATCACATAAAACAACAAGGGGGTACCTTTTAAGACAAAGTCAAGGGGGGGGGTCCATAATGGAAAAACATGTCCACTTGAGTCTCATAATGACATATAAACTTTATCATCACTACATAAGGGGGTCCATCGACAATGTGGTCATGTCCATCTTCATAGGCACTCCTAGGTCTCATGGACCATCTTGGGAGAGAGGAAGAGGATCACACATCAACACATCTTGGTATTACACCAAGATCTACCTGGTCAAATACCAGGTTTCCCCGGAACACATCTAGGGGCCCTAGAAAACATCTAGGGTCATATCCACCAAGGTACAAGACCAAGGATCAACCCATGCAATAGGCAAGGGTTCCCTGGAACACATCCAGGGGCCCTAGAACACATGTAGGGACTTATATCAACCACCAAGGAACACCTACAAGGATCAATCCAAACACTTTGCAAGGATTCCCTAGAACACATCCAGGGGCCCTAGACACAACTATGGACTTATATAAACCACCAAGGAACATTTCGAAGGATCAAGATTCCCAGAAGGATGATCCTTTAGGAGCATACCATTTGGATGACATTTTCTTCCCATAAATAAGTGAGAAGATTCCTAAAGTTCCCAATGATGGATCTAATCAACTTTGGATTTCCCCCAAAGATAGTTTTCTAAAGAATGGTTCACACTTCTCATTAGCTAATTCAATACATCTTGATACCTTTTTATACAAGAAGGATGTTAAGGAAAGTGTTTTTCAGCTTAAGTCCTTAAGTCTTGAAACTCTCCCATACCGTCAAGGCATGTGTCTAGTCTAACCATGTCAAATTTTGATGCATACATGAACATATTGAAAAAATATTTGTTGATATTATGGTAGTTGCGGGAGGTATTAACCTCCACGTGTAACCTTTGACAAGACTAGAATATTTCGAGAAGCAAGAGAAACCCTAAAGTATTGAATAATAAACCTAGAAGACAAGTCAGCTCAAGAGAATATTTAATATTGAGTTATTAGCCTCCAGAAAGAGAAGTTGGCCCAATCAAGTGAGATAGATAAGTATAAATAGAGGGAAATAGAGCTCATTTTTAACTCACTCACTCACAACTACATAAGGACAAGAAGTGCACATGATTGGAGGAAAGTTGCAGCTGCAATAGTGGTGACTTGGTCTCTTGGTTATGGTTTGGACTTTCTTCTTGGTTTCTGGTTATTCTTTCTTAGTGCACTACCATTGGAGAAAGGTGTGCTAGCCTTGGTTGGTTATTGGTCTGCTACTAGAATTATTCTATTTGTCAAGGTTAAGGTGCTTGGGGGTGGATTTTGTGCCTATGGTTGGGTGACAATATTTCTATATTATCTATGGTGAAACGAGCACACCTTATTTTTTTTAACAGGTTATGGGCCCACTCTATCTTTGGATAGTCTAACCACTGGAAGATATATTGGGAGATTTTGCTCAGTTGCAGTCAAAGTTTTGCTACAACAACAAAACCCTAACCCTCTTGTTGAGGCATCTTAAGTGAAGATCTTGACCTAATTCCTGGATATCCTAGTGCGCCCTAGCCTAGCGCACCTCCTGGTAATATCATAAAGCCAAGGTGTCAAGTTTGAGTTTTTGGTAAAATTCAAAGGTTGGCCAAGTCAAAGTCAAAGGTTCACCAAGTCAAAGCAGTCATGACTTACTCTATGAAGTCAGAAAACAAGTTAGAAGGAGATTCTAACTTTAGAGAATGGAAGACAAGGATTGACCTCATCCTTGCCAAGAATAAAGTGTTGGATATCATGAAAGGGAAGATCATGGAACCACAGTTTGAAGCAGGAAAAGAGAAGGAACCCCAAAATGTTGCAGTTATGGAGAAGTCCAAGGACAATGACATCAATTCTATGAGCATCATAGTGGACTTTGTAAAGAACCATTTGATACCCTACATTTCTCATCTTGACTCATCTAAGAAGATGTATGATTCCCTAACTAACCTCTTCTCAGTTAGAAATATTCGACAAGTGATGAGTTTGAAGAATGAGCTTCGTGACATGAAAATGAATGATGATGACAACATAACATCATACTTTGTAAGAATATTTTAATTAAGAGATCAACTACAAGCTATTGAGGAAATCATTTCAGAAAAGGAACTAGTAAATATAGTACTCAATTGCCTTCCCAAGACATGGGATACATTTTCAGCAAGTATGAACACAAGAATGAAGTATCCCACATTTGAAGAACTTTGGACTTGTTGTGCACACAAAGAATCAAGGATTAACACAAAAGATAAATCCCAAAGGAAAGGTGATGATTAATCCTACACAACAAAGTTCAAGAAATTCAAGAATAAGAAGAAGTTTGACTCAAGGAATAAACCAAATCAAGAGAAGGATATGTCAAAAATACAATGCTTCAACTATCAAAAATATGGTCACTATAGGAATCACTGTCCCGAGTTAAAGAAAAGGAAGGAAACACATGAAGCACCAATTTCCAAAGAAAATCCTCAAAGAAAGTCAAGTAGGATGAAACAGATTTCTTCTTCTAGTCAAGGTAACAATATTCTTATGTAACATAGTCCTTGTACATACCCTATTTACATAGTTCCTGTACATATCATGTATATCTATTTCTTCGAATATAAGATGGTCAGTGAAACAAAACCTATGGAAGAATAACAAGATAAGGATTACTATTACGATGATTACTGGTCAAGTAATGTATCTGAAAAATGATGAAGTACGTTGACAATATTTGGTGACAATTCGTGTGGAAGCTATTATATAAGTAACAAATGTTAGATGGGCCACAATCAAAATTAAAATTGAAGAGACCCAGAAGGAGTCAGACCAAAAATAATCCAGTAATCAAGAGGAAACTAGAATAAGACTTGTGACACTTTGCAGAAAGCAATAAGGATGCATATGGAAGCATGGACTCTCTCAGATGGAGGGAGATTATTACATAATTCCAAAAGAAGAGCATGCATTCATGCATGAAGCTGGGATTAGGAGGGAGCTAATCCTAAATGATATGATCCATTGAAGAAGAATACGTGAAGACTATGTAGTATATGTCCATGTTTTTCATTGGAAGTAGCATCCATGATAAGCAACACGTGTTCAATTTGACTCTAGAAGAAGTTTTTCTTCGAAAAGAAGCCTTGTGTATCCTTGGTTGTCCATCTACATCTCTATGACGAAAGGAAGAAGTTGGAATATTTAGGAAGGAAGGACATGGAATATATAGAAGACTCCATGGACCTCTTAGTTAAAAAGGAACATGAATATTCCAAGAAAGAAAGAAAATCCAGAACAACCAGTTATTATACCGATAATCATAAAACTACCAACATGGTTTGAACCCGCTAGAAGCATTCAAGCAAAAGAAAATGGAAGGAAGTTTTGATGAAGAACAATGTATGTGAGAAATTATGAAAAATACTTATGCATGGAAACATTAATATAAGGCAAGATTTAGAACTAGAGGGTTCTCCCAGAAGGAGGGAGAAGAATATGATGACAACTTGTTCCAGTAAACCAAATATACCTCTATTTGATCCATTATATCCCTTGCAATATCCATGGATTGGAGTTTACATCACTTGGATGAAAACTATTTTTTTTCCCAATAGAACAATTAAGGAAGAAGAATATTTAGAGAAACCTCAAGGTTTCGAGATATACCAGAAAGAGATCCATGTATGCAGATAAAATAATATCTTGTATGGATTCAAGTAACTTGATGCAAATAATATCATGTAAAGAAGAAGCGTGGAAAAAACTTACTATGTCAGAGAAAGTGTATCAGAATGGTTCCTCAGTAGTCTGGGATGATGGTTTGCAAATCCAGGGAAAACTCCCATAATGACAGATCCGTGAATTTGAGAGACTCTGATCCAGTATACCCGTCCCTGTATTGAAAATTAAATGGCTCGTTAATATATTTGGAGAATACTCAACCGGATATTTTCTTTCCTATGAAAATAGTTCTAGGTAGAACCTAGCCATGAGGATTGGACAATTGCAAAGAATGCCTTGAAATGTCCTCATGGGACGTTTGAGTTATGATATACAACTGCATGAATCTATCGATTCGATTGGGCAGGGAGTGGAGATAGAAAAATAAGTGCTTCTTGGATATGTTTTAGTTTGTGATTTTCCACGATATCATGGGCTAGCAGGAAACAAAAGTATGTTTCACTCAACACTGCAGAACCAGAGTATATTGTAGATTGTGATACTTGTATGGAAGTAGTGTGGCTTCGTAAGTTGGTTTCTGGACTTTTTGATCAGGTGTTGGATGCGACCGTGATATATTGTGATGATCAGAGCTGTGTGAATATTTCATAGAACCCGATGTTCCTGTTGACAAAGTGTCCTTAGACACATAATTTTATTAATAAGGAAAAAGTGATTACAATATGAAGTTAGAATTCATAATCTCCTCCTTAACCTCACTTGAAGAAAGAGATAGTTTATATAGCTCAGATCTAAACTAAAATCTAGGAGAAAAACCAATCACATGAGTATGATAGGTGTCCTTTACATAGAAGCTAGGTGTCCTTACCCTAACAAACTAGAATAAATTAATTTCTAAAAAAAATTATACTATAAAATACTTAAACTATAGAAATTTAGGATTATGAGGCTAACAATCCTCCCTTTAATCCAGAAGTTCATTTTTACAAAGACCAAGTTCATCTCTGAACTTAGTGAACTTTATTCTACCAAGAGGTTTGGTAAAACTATCTAAAGTTTGATCTTCATACAAACAAAACTGAGGCTTGATGATGTCTTTGATGATGAGCAATCTAATGAAGTGGTACTTGGTGTCGACATGTTTTGTCTTTGAATGAAATACTGGATTCTTGGCCATCTTTATTGTTGACTGAATTTCGATCAATAAGGTAGTTGGTGATTTCTGAGTTTCACCAAGATCTTGTAAAATTCTGCGTAGCCATACAATCTCACATGTTGCTTTCCAAGCTGATATGTACTCTGCCTCTGCTGAAGAATTTGAAATTGTTGTCTGCCTTTTACAATTCCAAGATACTGTTGTTGAACCCATATTCATTAAATAACCTGAAGTGGATGTTCTATCATCAATATCACCTGCAAAATCAACATCTGAATATCCAACACGTGCAAAATTTTTGTTCCTTTTGTAGAGAAGACCAAATTCTTTTGTACCTTGAATGTATCTTAGTATCCTTTTTTTTCTGAATTCTAGTTACTTTCCCTTGGTTCCTACATAAACCTTGAAAGTATACTGACTAAATATGACAAATATGGTCGAGTATTTGTCAAATAAATGAGACTTCCAACCAATTTCACGTACTTTGTACTGTTTACCAATTCCCCCCCTTCAAATTTTGAAAGTTTCAACTTTTGCTCCATGGGGGTAAGAGAAGGTTTACAATCTTTCATGCCAAATTTCTTTAACAATTCAGTGGCATACTTAGTTTGAATAAGGAATATTTGGTTAGGATGTTGAGAAACTAAATCAATCATTTTGAACCCTTCTTTAAGTTCTTCCTTAACCTGTTTGATATGAGCTTCATTATTTCTTGTTATGATTAAGTAATCAACATAGAGTACAAGTATCACCATGTGCTTACCTTTCATTCGAAAACACAATGTATCATCTGATTCACTACACGCCGAAAACCCACCTTTCGTAGGTACTCATCCATTTTTGCATACCAATCTTGAGGAGCTTGTTTCAAACCATATAAATCCTTCACAAGTTTGCAAACTTTATGTTCTTGTCCTTTAGCTTCAAAATCTTGTGGTTGAGTCATGAAAATATCTTCCTTTATATATCCATTCCATAAGGCACTTTTGACATCCATTTGATGTAATTTCCAACCATTACATGCAACCAAATTGATAACCATTCTGATAGTATTCCATTTAGCCGTGGGTGCAAAAGTTTCTTCATAATAAATTCCTTCCTATTGAGCAAAACCTTTAACAACAAGTCTTTCTTTGTACTTGTCAATTTTACCATTGGGCTTGTACTTTACTTGATAAACCCATTTACAACCGATGGGCTTAACATCATGTGGACAATCAATTAAGTTTCGAGTCCCATTTGCAAGTACTAAATCATATTCATTAATCATTGCTTCCTTCCATTCTTTATGTCCAACTGCTTCAACAAAAGAAGTAGGTTCAATGGAAACATGAGCAAAATTAGCTTCTTCTCTTGAAGATCCCCTAGTTCCTGTTTTGTTCATTTCATCTGAATGAACATCTTTGAGAAATTGTTCAGCCCACTTTCGCTTCTTATGTTGAGGGGATTATGGATATGAATCACCATTATTGTTGAAAATAGGATTTTCAAAAAATGAGGCTCTTCTTTCATCTGGAATATCTGAGGTTGGAGAAGATACTTTTGAAGATTCAGTATCAGAAGTGTCTTTTGACGTTTCATTATCAGATGAATCAAAAGAAATTTTTGATAAAGAGATGTCTTCTGGAGTAACAAAGTCTTTTTCAAACCAAAATGTTTGCTTTGACTTGTTGAATTTACCTTTACCCTTAGTGTTTTTCTTCTCTAAATGACTAAGGAGATGATTAATCTCATCTAAACTGTTACTTTCAGTTTCATAAAAAATGACATCTCTACTATCAATGAATTTTCCATCTGAAAGTAATCTATACACTTTCTTTTCATCAAAGTATCCAATGAATATACACTTCATACTTCAATTTTCTAATTTAGTTCTATTTTCCTTAGGAACTAAAGCATAACATGTTGAGCCAAAAACTCTAAGATGATTTACCTTGGGTTTAAAAACATACCAAGCTTCATAAGGTGTTTGTCCATCTAAAGCTGATGTAGGTGATCGATTTCTGAGATAAACTACAGTATGGACTGCTTCAGCCCAATATTTTGTGCTCAACCCTTTAAACTGCATCATAGATCTTGCCATGCCCATGAGAGTTTCACTCATCCTTTCAGTAACTCCATTCTACTGTGGAGTATGGGAATTTTTCAGTTTCCTCTTAATTCCATTGTTTTGAAAATAATCATTGAATTCAGTTGAAGTGAATTCACCTCCATTATCAGTACTCAAAGAAGCAATCTTTTCTCTAGTTTCATTTTCAACCATGTGTTGAAAATTTATGAAATTTTCAAAATCTTCATACTTTGCCTTTAAAAAGTACACCCATGTCATTCTAGTGTGGTCATCAATGAACAATATAAAGTATTGACATCCACCAAAAGAAGATTCCATTGGAACACATATATCACTGTGAATCAACTCCAAATACTTTAATGCTCGCCATGAGCTGGTTGGAAAATATTCTCGCTTTTGCTTGCCTAAAATACAAGATTCACACTTGGAATTTTCTTTCTTGAAAGTTGGTAAACCCTTTACCAAATCTTGGGACTTAAGTTTCAAAAGACTATCAAAGTTTAAGTGACCAAATAAAAAATTCCATAATCTGAATGAAGACATTTGGAATTCACTATTGTTGCAACCTCTTGCTTTCTTTGGATGACTTTCCCATTCATTCTTAGTAACTTCCCATCTTCATATCCAATAATTATTTTTTTCAAGTTATCATTCTCTAACTTAATCTTCACCAAACCATATTGCACGAAAATTTGATGTCCAACTTGTCTGATTGTGACCAAGGATAACATATTTTTCTTAAAAGATGGTACATACCAAACATTTGAAATCCATTTTTCACCAATTCCAAGGAGACAAAATTTCACTGAACCTTTTCCTTGAGTTATATGAGTTGTATCATCATCTCAATAAATGGGATTTAGTTGAACATCCTCATAATTACAAAAATAGTCTCTGTGATAAGTCATATGTTGAGTAGCTCATGTGTCCAATATCCAATCATTTTCAAATGAATCTACATGTTGAACTGCTGAAAAAACATATTCATATTCATCATCCTGATAATCTTGATCTTCTGCATATTGAGTTGATTGTTGAGAATTTGAATTTGATGTATGCTTAAACTTTGGCAATTGATCATTGCTTGTAAGACAATTTGATGCTTAATGAACCCTCTTTAAACATCATTTGCATCTTACTTGACTGAAATTTCTACCTTTTTCCTGACTGTGCATTGTTATTGGGACGATTACTTTGAAATTTTTGTTGTTGAAAATTTCTACCACGACCTCTACCACCGCCTCAATTAGAAGACTGATTCTGAAAATTTCCAAAATTTGATTTTCCTCTTCCTTTAGAAATTTCATCTTTAGTGAAAAGAAGATCTTCTTCTGATTGTTTTTGTTTTCCAAAGCATTTACTATGTTGAGCCAGTGATTCACTAAGTGAATCAAAAGTAACAGTTGATAACTTATCAATTATTTTCAAAGTCTCAAGAAAATTCTTATAAGATGGAGGCAAGCCATTTATTACAATGGAGACTAGAAAAATATCTTCAAGTTTAGAAAAACCGCCTTTGATGATTTCCTGATGAATGTTCTTAATCCTTGAAATGTATTCTAATACATCACCATTGTCTGCTAATATTTGTTTAAGAAATTCCATTTGTAGATCAACTCTTTGAGATGCAGCAGGAATATCAAAAAGCTTCTTTAAAAGATTCCAAGCTTTGGAATTTTCAATATGAACAAACATTTGTTCAATTATAGAAGAACGTAGCAAAGCAAGTGTTTTTTCATCTTTCAAATTCCATTTTGCTAAAGAAGTAGCATCGGTTGGCTTAGTTGGAGTAGTATCACCATCACATAAATCACGCCATAATTCATTATAGATCAAAGTGTTCTGTATGTGTCGACTCCAAAATTTGTCGACCCAATTTGTCGACCCAATTTGTCCAAAATTAGGTCCATCTAATTTATATGATTCTGTGAATAGATTGATTAATTTAGACAAGATGTTTGTTGCAATATTTTCACAAAACTCCAAAAAAAAAAAGAACACAAGGCGCCAGAAAGAGAGAGTACACAATCCACTAAAAAAAGAGTACTTTTAAGGGCTTGGCCTTGACCCTTTAAAAGTCTCGTTGGAAATGGAGTTTGAGAGATTATTTTACTGGATGCTTCTCAACTTCTGAGCATTCAAGACTATAATCAAATATTTCAAAGTTTGACCCTTTTTACAAGATAGATAGCCTTATACAAGTAATAAAATGTTCCCCCTTGAACTAAAGTCATAATTGACTTAAAAGATTACAATTCAAATGTCTAAAAAAAAAAAAAAAAAAAAAAACACTTCAATCCGGTCCTCAATACAGTCCTCAATACGAACCTTAATTCGGTCCTCAATACGGTCCTCAATCCGGACTTCAATCCGGTCCTCAATACGATCCTCAATCCGGACCTCAATCCGGTCCTCAATCCGGACCTCAATATGAAAAACAAATTATGCAGTTATTTTGGTAAATTTAATATTAGATCAAAGAACTGTTCACCAAAATCACGATGAAGGGGCTTCAAAAGAGGACACACATCAGTAAATTGATACACAGAAGAGATCTTGGTGGGTGAAATATCACTAGTCTGATTCACGCAGTAGATGGAGATGCGTCCATTCTAGGTGAATTTTAGATCTCAGATACAAAACACCAAATTCAGAGGAGCGCTGAAATTTGTCTCGAGATACCAGATATGATTCAGATACTACATAAATTTGAGCTTTCCCTCTCTCAAATCCTCCAACCATCAAATCGTAAGGGTTTCTTCTACTTATGTAGGTTGAGGTACCAGATCTGATCCACACAAATTCACAGGTGGATCTTGGGCATTCTTTCCAGATCAAAGTTGATTGCTGGGCAGGTGCACATTTTGGAATGTATTTTTGTAAAATGTGGTTAAGAGAATCTTGCAAATATCTTAAACCAAGACATTTCTCAACAAAAAAATCATGATTCGAACAATAGACCCCATTCTGCACAAAACCCAGATCACAAAATCCTCAAATTTGTTTTCTTTTGCTCAGAAATTGATCCGCAATTTCAATGACGATTTCTCCTCTTTTGTTGCTCTCAAAAGAAGCTTAATTGAACGCTAGAATTTCTGAATACGGGTTCTGGTTATGGGTACAGAGAAAAAAATGCCTCAGATACGAAAAAGAGAACATTGCCTCAGATTTGTGTTTTAGTTCTGGTAATGCAGCAGTAACAACAAATGGCGATGAGTGGGTTATCTTTGGTGTGCAAGATCTCCAGAGGTATTTCTTTTCCAGGGGATCCAGATCCGATCCAGAAATTTTTTACTCCACCTTTTCATCGATCTGATGCCATAGATTCAATCTGATGATTTTCTGTAAAAATCAGATGTGATTCATGATCCGGTCCTTGAAACATACCTTGATATAGACCTTGATACGGTCCTTGATACGAACCTTAATACGGTCCTTGATACAAACCTCAATACAGACCAGATCTGAAAACTTATAAAAATAAAGAATCTATAACTCTGAATTTAAATTGCTAGATTTATAAAATGATCTGAAGCAATTGTTTACAAATGAGACCTTTTAATAAAACAACAATGGATCTATGAGATTTGAATAAAAAATGCAAATGTACACTTTTATCTTTCTAGATCTCTTAGATTTACAGGAAAGAAAGTTGTTGTTTATCAAATCTACAAACTTAAAATTTGCAGATCTACAAGTTTACCACTCAAAAAGATGAATCAATTTGATGAACAATTTGATTGTTGTAATCATAATAACGATTTTCCTTATTTAAAAAAACAACAACATATTACCTCAGTATCGTTGCCCTTGAGTTTGAAGAGATCTGTGTCAATGTCAAGAAGTCTTCCTTGCTTCCTCGATCCATCATCAATTCTCTTCCATCACAATTTTCACCATGGCTCTGATACCATGTTGACAAAGTGTCCTCAGACACGTAATTTTATTAATAAGGAAAAAATGATTACAATCTGAAGTGAGAATTCATAATCTACTCCTTAACCTCACTTGAAGAAAGAGCTAGTTTATATAGCTCAACTCTAAACTAAAATCTAGGAGAAAAACCAATCACATAATCACATGAGTATGTTAGGTGTCCTTTACATAGAATCTAGGTGTCCTTATCCTAACAAACTATAATAAATTAATTTATAAAAACATTTATACGAGAAAATACTTAGACTATATAACTTTAGGATTATGAGGCTAACAGTTCCATGACAGGTTGAAGCACATTGAGATCAAGAATTATTTTCTTCGTGATAAAGTCCAAAGGGGAGAAGTGGTTCTCTAGTATATCTCCACAGATGAGCATATAACAAATATTTTGATAAAGCCTCTGTCCAAGATGAAAAGTTTGTGTACTTAAGGGACAAGATGGGGCTCATGGAGAAAACTTCCTTATTTGAAAAGGAAGTGATTACTCCCAGGTTGGGAGGGAACACTGATATGTTTTTTTTCCAAAGGAAAAAATCATAACTTTTATTAAGATAAATAAAAATTACAATCTAAATCATGCATATAGAGCAAGTATTTAGTCTATTAATGATTTCAACCACAAGAAGAATAAAAGATCAGTGAAAAAGGCCCTCAAAGAGTGGCCCCAAAATAATAGAAGAGCCACCAATCATGACCAATAAAAAATGATGGAAACAAAGAAGAAAGAGAACCTAGACGGACCAGGCCAGAGCGACAAATAAAACCCCCACAAAAACAGGTCCAGAGGGACAACATGAGAGTCTGTAGAGGAAACCAGAAACCACACGCCCTTAATGAACCTCAAAGTGTTAACCGAGTCACTCATCAAAAATCAACACTGCACGCCCGCAGATAAAGGACCTCAAAGTTTTTACAAACCTCAAACAAAATCCCAACCTACACTCTAAAACCCAGAAACAAGGGGGACACAGGGATCCCCAGCCACCAAGACCACTAAGAAAAAAAACCTGACAATGCATCAATTCGTGAACATACCAATTGGGATGGATTGGTGAGTTCCAACCCCAAAGAAATATTATGAATCACTCTCGCACATACTAGAGACTGGAGAAAAAATGGCCATCTATATGCATACTACGGAAGCAAGACACTAGAAACCAGAGATCTAAGATTTAATAATCAAACAAATAGTCATCAAACATAGTCCTTGTGAACAGACCCATAGGCTCTCAAACAAAAACAGATCTGCTCCAGGGTACAATCACCATCATAGATATTAAGCTCAAGGCTCAAATAAGAAGTCACCAGAACCACATATATAGAATATAATATTCAAACCAATAGTCAAAACACGACCTTGCAACCCGACCCACAGGCTTGCAACCAAAAACGGATCTGCTCCAGGGCGCTATCACCAACACAGATCTTAAGCTCGACGATCAAAAGCATCGACATGCAGAGACCAACACCCCACACACGGAAAGGGCTTGATATGGATCAAAACGATAGGATCCACCAACAAAAACCACACATAGAAAAGATGCGGATTCAGATCTGCACCAAGAAGGAACCGAAAAGGCTCATATCCTCTCCATATGGGAGCTCGACCACCACTAGAAGGAAGAAATTATGTCCATACGAGCCTGCTAGGAGGGACGCCTGGAGGAGAAAGGGCGATGCAACCTGTGGCTTGGAATGCGGCTAGGGAAACCCTAGTCGCACCCTAGTTTTCACTAGGAGCACTAATATGTTATTTACTTATGGATAGTCATTTTCTAGTTTGAAAAATGGTCCAGGTTGGGTAGCTCCTTTCCAGTCCTGAAATTGGTTTGAGATTTCTAACGGACAATCATTTTCCAGTTCAAAAAATTGTCCAGATCGGACAGACATTTTCGTAATGAAAATGGCCCGATAGATTGTTGATGTACCATAGACAAGGATTCCCCTTGTGGCAAATGTGGGGGAATGGTCTAGGACAATCATTCTTCTTGGAAGTCACTTTGATTATTGGTAAAGTAGAATGGTTTGCCTTGCTAGGCAATCATTCTTTCGAAGTTCGCAGTTGTGAGCAGTTTCGAAGAATGGTTCGTTTTGGAGGTTGGTGCAGGAGATCCATTTCCTTAAGAAATGGTCCGAACAATCATTCCCTAGGGCAGACTCATTCTCTCCAGGTTGCACTATGATTAGTGCCAGAGAAATGGCCCAATTAGGTGAATGGTCTAGGGACAATCATTCCGTAGGGCATACTTATTCTCTCCAGGTTGCATTGTGATTAGTGCCGGAGGAATGGCCAAGTTAGGTGAATGGTCCAAGTTTAGAAATCAACGACATTTATTCTTCTATGCTTGATATCCCATGAATGATGCTTCACTTTCTAAGGGAAGATGCTCTTCCATATCTTACATATGTGAGTGGAAGAATGGCCCAGATGACTCAGTTTATATCATGAAACTGTTTTATGCAGGTTGATATCAGATGATATGATTGTTGTAGAGACTGTATGTCTTTGGACAATAGTTGTATGCTACTGTGGTGGATATGATCCACTGGTAGTGACTGTGTGTCACTGGTTAGTAGCAGTTTTCTACTGAGAGTGGTTGTGTACCACTATATAGTAGTTGTATACTACTATGAATAAACACAATTGTGTTCTATTGGATGGCATTGTTCTGATTTCCATGGAGACTATCTAGTTGGATAATGATGATGGTGCTCATGACTTGATCATGAGATAGCCTATGTGGCTATGATGCCACCAGTTGAATGGTATATTTGTGCTCAAGAAAATTTCCTTTAATACCTACCTAGCTAGGAGGGAGTGTTGATATTATGGTATTCGTGGGAGGTATTAACTTCCACATGTAAAATTTGACAAGACTAGAATATTTTGGGAAGCAAGAGAAACCCTAAAACATTGGATAATAACCCCAGAAGACAAGTTGGCTCAAGAGAATATTTAATATTGAGCTATTATCCTCCATAAAGAGAAGTTAGCCCAATCAAGTGAGATAGAACAATATAAGTAGAGGGTGCTAGAGCTCATTTTTCACTCACTCACTCACAACCACATAAGGACAAGAAGTGCACATGACAAGAGGAAAGATGCAGTTGCAGTAGTGGTGAATTGGTCTCTTGGTTATGGTTTGGACTTTCTGCTTGGTTTATGGTTATTCTTTCTTGGTGTGCTACCCTTGGATAAAGGTGCACTAGCCTTGGTTGGATATTGGTTTTCTACCATAATTATTCTGTCTGTCAAGGTTAAGGTGCTTCGGGGTGGATTTTGTGTCTATGGTTTGGTGACAATATTGCTATATTGTCTATGGTGAAACGAGCACACCCTAATTTTTTTTCTAACAATTTCAACATTGGCCCCATTCATTGCTCACTATGTGGGGTTGGTGGATGACATTTGTAATGGGTGAATTGAAAGTTCCATGACATTTCAAGAGAGTTCCAACAAATATTCTACATATGGAAATGATGAATGATGACAATGAGACGTCCATTATGAACGTTGATGCAAACATGGACAATATTTGATAGGGGATTTGGGGATTAGGGGATTTAGGGATTTGGGGTCTAAGTATTAAGGGTTAAGGGATTAGGGGTTACAGTTTAAAGGATTAAGGGTCAAGGGCTAAGGGATTTGGGGCTTAGGGGTTATGTAGTTTAATGGTTAATTGCTTAGGGATTATATCTAGTCAAGGGCTTAATGACATCCATCAACCCCGCACATAATCTTTGAGATCATCCACGTCTCATTGTCATCATTCTTCATTTCCATATGTAGAATATTTTTTGGAACTCTCTTTAAATTTCATGGAACTTCCAATACACCCATCACAAATGTCTTCCACTGACCCTGCACAGTCAGTAGTGAATGGGGCCAACATTGAAATTTCTTCAATATGTGCCTGTATGCATCGAAATTTGACATGGTTAGAATAGAGACATGCCTTTATGGAGTGGGAGGGTCTGCTAATCATTCTGTCTATCAACGTTAAGGTGCTCGAGGGTGGATTTTGTGCCTATGGTTGGGTGACAATATTGCGATATTGTCTATGGTGAAACAAGCACACCCTATTTTTTTTCTAACAATTTCAACTTTGACCCCATTCACTGCTCACTATGTGGGGTTGGTGGATGACATTCATGATGGGTTTATTAGAAGTTCCATGACATTTCAAGAGAGTTCCAACAAAGATTCTACAGATGGAAATGACGGATGATGACAATGAGACGTATATTATGAACGTTGATGCAAACATGGAGAATATCAAAGATTATGTGGATATCATACATCAGACATTCTTGAGTCTTGAAACCCTCCCATACTATCAAGGCATGTGTCTATTCTAACCAGGTCAAATTTCGATGCATACAGGCACATATTGAAGAAATTTCAATGTTGGACCCATTCACTACTCACTGTGCAGGGTCAGTGGAAGAAATTTGTGATGGGTGAATTGGAAGTTCCATGAAATTTCAAGAGAGTTTAGAAAAATATTCTACATATGGAAATGGCGAATGATGAAAATGAGACGTGGACGATCTCAAAGATTATGTGCGGGGTTGATGAATGTCATTAAGCCCTTGACAAGATATAATCCCTAAGCAATTAACCATTAAACTACCTAACCCCTAACCCCCAAATCCCTTAGACCTTGAACCTTAATCCATTAAAATGTAACCCCTAATCCCTTAATCCTTAATCCCTAGACCCCAAATCCCTAAATCCCCTAATCCAAAACCCCTATCCACTTAACCCCCCAAAACTCAACAAATTAATTATTTAGGCATAATAGGCATTAAATTGGAAGCCAAATAGGAAGCCAAACTATAAGCTAAAAAGGAAGCTAAGGTAGATGCTAGCCAGGAAGCTAAAGTAGAAGCTAAACTAGAAGATAAACCAGAAGCTACACTTGGCGCTAACTTGGGCGCTAAATAGGGTGCAAAATTGGGCGCTAAAGAAGGCGGCAAATCAGACGCTAAGTTAGGCACTAAGTTAGTCGCTAAGTTAGGCTCCAAATTAGGCACTAATAGAACCTAATTTAGTGTCGACTTGTTTTGGTCAATACAAATAACACCCAAAATAGAGACATGTTGATAAATAGCGCCGACTTTTGCAAAAACGTGGAGAAAAATACATTAAAAAAAACAATGGAAGCAAAAAAGGGAGCTAAAAAGGAAGCTAATCATAAGGATTTGTTGTAGTGGGTAGATGAAGAGTCACATAATTTGAAAGTCCAAGGGCATTGTAAACCTTATAAATAGAACTAACTTTAAGAAACTGGTTCTCTTTTTGGCATTGAAGTTATTTTCATATGTTAATATTATCGAATGTTACAATACTCTGTTCCATCTTGACTATTATAGAGTTTGATAATTGGGTGTTGTATTGAATGTTATTAGTAGGACTTTGTGATAGATGTGAGGTTGAAGGATATGCTTGCAAATATTCTTTAATTTTTTGAGTTCCCTCACATGCTTGCAATAGATCTTTTGCTTCTTCAATGGAGAGATCTTGTAAGTACCATTCAAACATTTCTCCTTGGGAAGGCCTATGATTTTTTGGAAACTAATAATATGTTTGTTGAAAATCCATATTAAAATACTCAATAGAATCATGGTTCTCCCTGCACATCTCATCCAATTCAAGATATAATTCCTCCCATTGATATTCCATGATCAACTTCAAAAACTTCCTTGAATTGTTTTCACTGATGAATTGATTCATTAGTAAAACCTTATGCCTAACTTGGATCTTTACTTTGAAAGTGAGGGAAAATAACATGCACCCAACATCTTCTTTAATATTTTTTAGTAGATGAAATCTAAGTTCAAAACTAAATATGTTCAAATCCAATGGTCTTCCCTTCACCATTAAATTTTGGCAAGAGATTCACTGCCTTTCTTGGAAGGTCGTGCAATGATCCTTGTAGACACAAAGCATTGTTTTCCTCCCATACATTGATTTGGAATGGATCCATGGGATATTAATGATTCATGAAATTAATGGCTCCAAGGGGGTCTGTTTTTCATACTCCCTCCTTCTAGAACCAACAATGTTGACATGGAAAATGACCCTTGTCAATTTCATAGGCTTATCCCACAAAAGGGCCCAATTAGACCTTTCTTTGGTTATGATATTGGAGAAAGATGATGATTTCACTACGAATCATGAATGTTGCAAGGTAGTGTTAAGTAGTGGATGGATTTTAAACTTTCAAAGTGACTAATGCTTTGAATGTTCCCCACCTTGACTTGATTAAACATCCAACTCATTGAAGGAATCCATTCATAGATGTTGCAGGGTAGCGTCAAGTAGTGGATGAATCTGAAGCTTTCAAAGTGACTAATTCTTTGAATATTCCTTACCTCGTCTTGATTCAACAACCAACTCACTCGAGGAATTCATTCCCACACACTAAAGGCGGTCATCTTCTCAAAGGTGAAAGCCAAAAATCCAAGGTTGAAAATATTTAATAAATTCCAATAGAAGGCGATCAATCCCATCAAGCATGTAAAGGGTTCTTTCTTCCCTTCCCCAAAAAATGCCAAGCAACATGTTTAAAAAATAAAGGTTTGTGAAAGAAAGTAAAGGTAATTGTGGGGTGATGTGAACAACCTCCATCTAGGTTGTGGACATTTGGATGGAAGTGTAGTGAAGTTTATGATACTGTGGTGAGTCCACTAGGGATACAGATGGTCGCAAGCCGTGTGGTAAGGTATTTTTATTTTACTCCATGTTCATAAGAATTTCTATCCCATGGGAAAGTAAGGAAGGAGGGGATACCCTGGTCAACCATCAATAGACTAAAAGGAACCAATCCCATGGAGAGGAGCTCAAAATGCTCACTTGATTATTTACATAATATGATTGGATTTCCCAAACAACCCTCCTTGATCACTCACTATAAAAAACAAATAGATTGGCATATTACAATAACATGTATAGAATGGCATATTACAATAACATGTTGATATATCCTTATATATGTGCATTAACTAATTCTATGCTAATGCTCTTTGATTTATTTCCCTATCTGAGCTTATTATTTGGAATTTTCTCATGAATGTCATGGGTGCCTTATTGAATGATTCATTGTTGGTAGTTACTCTAATTTAATGTTTTGCTTGAACGACTCTATCTTACTATTCACTTGTGCAAGTAATGAAAGGTATTTTGGCTATTCAAATTTGCATAGTGAGTCCATCATGATTGATTAACTCTCTCACTGCTTCATTGAGCTCTTTGATTGACAATTAGGATGATACATGATTGTTGCTCCATTTTTATATTCTTGTGCAGGGATAGTTGAGTAGTCCCACAGGTGTTTGATTTCCAAGGATGGCAATAATTTTCTTGTTTGACTATGCATTTATGCACGATCTTGAACTCTTGCTTTGTTTCCTTGGTGATTGGCATAGGAATACTTGGATTGTGAGCAACTATGTAAATCTCATGAAGTGATGTTCTCATTGAAAGTGTAGATAGGCTAACACTCACTCCTTGTTCAAGTTTTTTTTTCATGAAAAATGTCTTAATTGATTCGGTATTAAAATGATTAGTTCACTTCACACCTTTGATTATTGATTACTTGCTTGTGAAGGTTGATTAATGTGGAAGAAATGGTGAGTGTTCAAATTTCCTCACTTGGTAGTGTGTTATGGGAATAGATGTTTCCTATCCATATTCACTCTCAAGGTATGAAAAGTAACATTGATGGAACACCTTATCAAGTTCATGAAATCATTTGAATGCGCTTGTATTGATCACCATTGTTGTGTTTGCACGTGAATGATTATGACTCATTGTTGTTGTAGTCTTGCTTTGAATTTAAATCAGATGATGACTCATGAGCCACGCTTAATGACATGTGAATCTTTGTGTTTATAGATAGAGTGCTTTCAAACATCCTCTTGCTTGGATGGACATTACCAAAATCTATCGTCCAACCTTGTAATGATTTGATGGTAGCTTTTTCATTTTGCTCATCATGTTTGTTCCATGAATGTTCTCTCAGTGGAAAGATAATATTGTAATATACCAGATATAAAAAGTATGCAGAACAAAAATAAAATACTAGAAATGGCAAAATAATAGTAATATAGCCAGCATAATCTCCACAATAACACATAAACGATATAAGAACAACAACAAAAATAACACTTTGATTCAAAAAGAAATGTTCACGGGCCTCTTCGAGGGGGAAACCTCCAGTCGAGCAGGGCTCTATTACAATAATCTCCAAGCTAGGGTTTTCATACCCTCAACCCTTATTTATACTAAATATGTCTATCAAGAGAAGCATCTAGAGGAAGATCCTTCAAGAAGAGGAAGCTTCTATTAGGTCTTCTTACATCTGCCTTATTCTATTTTATTGAAAGGCCTTATTAATATTGACCTTTATTACATCCGAATATATTGATCTACCTATGTGCGGGTTAGGACCCTAACATGTCCGACCCCTTATAAACAACCTTGTCCTCAAGGCTTGAGATGTGGAAATTGCTCCAGAATGGTAGCTAGTTCCCAAGTGGCATCTGCTGGAGTTGTATCTTTCCACTGGACTAGCACTTCCTTGATGGTTTGCTGACGCAGGAGATGCTCACGTTGGTCCAAAACTACTTCTGGATGTAGCCAAATGGAGCCTTCTTTAGCTAACTCGGGAAGGTTGGTTTGAATTTGGCACCTAGTTCCAATCACCTTCTTTAAGCATGAAACATGAAAAATAGGATGTAGCTTTGACAGACTGGGCAGAGCTAACTGATAGGAAAATTGTCCCACACGCTTGAAAACTGTATAAGGACCATAAAATTTGGGCGCTAGCTTCTAACACTGCTCGGCCTTGAGGGAAGTTTGCTTGTATGGTTGCATTCGCAGAAACACTTGATCCCCTTCTACAAATTGACGTTCAGAGTGACCTTGATCTGTTTAATGCTTCATGTGATTCTGTGCCATGACCAAGTTCTCTTTAAGGGAACGAAGAATATTCTCTCGGACTGTAAGTGTTTGGTCAACTGCCTGGACCTTCGAGGTACTCGATAAGTATGAGAGAACTGAAGGTGGCTTCTATCCATATACTGCTTCAAAAGGAGTCATGCATGTAGCTGTATGGTAGGAAGTGTTGTACCACAATTCAACTAGGGGTAACCATTGAACCCACTGATTTTTCTTTTCAGAGGAAAAACGCCTTAGATATGTTTCCAAACACTTGTTGACAACTTCTGCTTGACCATCAGTCTGGGGATGATAGTTGTGCTTAGATGCAATTGGGTGCCCTGTAGCTTAAAAAATTCTTGCCAAAAATTGCTTATGAAAGTTGGGTCACGATCAGAAACAATAGAGTGTGGCATGCCATGAAGCTTGAAGACTTGGTCCATGAAAATTTGAGCCACCGTGGATGCAGTAAATGGGTGTTGAAGAGCACAAAAATGAGCATACTTGGAAAGGTGATCCACAACCTCCATTATGACTTATTTATTTCCCGATTTGGGTAAGCTGGTAATAAAGTCCATAGAGATATCCTTCCAAATAGCAGGTGGAATGAGAAGTGGTTGTAGTGCGTCCAGAGACTTGACTGTTTCTCCCTTGTTGCGTTGACACACCTCACATTCAGTGAAAAAATTACGGATGTCCTGTTTCATACCATCCCAGAAGAAAGAACGTTTGACCCTATCATAGGTTTTGGTGAACCCGGAGTGCCCCATTGTGGGTGTAGCATGAATCCCATAAAGTATCGTGGATTTAAGCTTTGATTGTTTACTTAAATACAAACGGCCTTTGTATTGAAGCTCATACTGGAGCCAAGAGTACCTTGGGGGAGCTGGAGCATTGGTCTGCAATTGTTGGATCAGATGTGAACTTTTGGGATCTTGTAGCCATTCTTGGCGCACAGCTTGGAGCCAATCTGGTACAATGAAGGAAAGAGAAAAAAGGGATCCGTCTTCTTCATATTTTCAGAACAGTGCATCCACCACCACATTGTCTTTACCCTTCTTGTAAATGATCTCATAATCATATCCAAAGAGCTTAGTCACCCATTTTTGTTTCTCTGGGGAGGAAATGCATTGTTCCATAAAGTACTTGAGGCTTTGATGGTCTGTCTTAATTTGGAAACATTGCCCCAAGAGATAAGGGCGCCACAGATCAATGACATGCAGAATAGCCAACATTTCCTTTTCATAGATGGGTTTGGCTAGATTCCTTTCAGATAGTTGCCTACTAGTGAAGGCCAAAGGTCGACCCTCTTTCATAAGGACAACACCGATTACTTTCCCTAAGGAATCACATTTCAACACAAAGGTCTTTGTGAAATCAGGAAGGGCCAGAACCGGAGTGGTGCACATGACCGTCTTCAAGGTTTGAAAAGCTTGAGCAACAGCTAGATTCCAAGTGAAAGAGTTCTTTTTTAGGAGAGCCATGAGAGGTGCTGCAATCTTTCCATAATTCTTAACAAACTTGCAATAATACCCTGTTAAGCCCAGAAATCCACGCAAGATTTTGAGAGTCTTTGGGTGTGACCAGTCTTTCATAGCTTCAATCTTTTTCGGATCCACCCTGATGCCATCCTTGCCAACCAGATGACCCAAGTATTCTACTTCTGAGGCACCAAAAGCACATTTAGACTGTTTCAGGAAAAGTTTGTGCTGAGAGAGTAGATGGAGAACTCAATCCACATGAGTAAGATGGTCTGTCCAGGTTTTTCTATAGATTAGGATATCATCAAAGAAAACTAATACAAAATGACGGAGAAAAGGATGGAAGACATGATTCATGAGGCTTTGGAAGGTGGAGGGGGCATTACACAAGCCAAAGGGCATGACCAAAAACTCATAGTGGCCCTCATGAGTTCAAAAGGCCATCTTGGGAATGTTTTCCTCCTTCATACATATCTGGTGATAGCCCGAGCGAAGATCAAGTTTAGTAAAGAATTGGGTGCCACTCAATTCATCCAGGAGGTTATCAATGATAGGAATGGGAAATTTGTCTTTAATGGTCAGTTTGTTGAGGGCACGAAAGTTAGGACACATTCTCCAAGAACCTTATTTCTTCATGACCACGACTACAAGGGAAGAGTAAGGGCTCGTACTAGGGCGGATACCGCTTGCAATAAGGAGTTCCTGGACCATTTTCTCAATTTCATTTTTTTGTGAAAAGGGGTGGCGATATGGATGGATATTGGAAGGAAGGCTTCCAGGTACAAGGGGAATGGAATGATCATGAACATCGCGGGAAGGAGGGAGTCCTTAGGGAGTGAAAAATACCATTTGGTGTTTAGAAAGGAGGGCTTGGAGGTCTTCCAACACCGGGGGTGTCTCTGTTGCTTGTATGGCATGGAGTTGGGAAATGACACTAGAATGACCTTTTTTGAGCATCTTTTCCATGTGATGGGAACTAATGACCTCAGGTGAACCAACTGTGATGCCTTGGAATTTATATTGGCGTCCTTCCTAGTCAAATTGCATGGTTAATGCCTTCAAAATCCATGAGAATGGGACCCAAAGTCCTTAGCCAGTCTGCACCCAACACAATGTCACAACTGCCCATGTCGATAGCAAACATATGGGATTTTAGGTGGTAGTCACTCATTTGGAGAGGCACATTTTCACATCGTCCTCCACATTTCATGGAACCACCATTGGCAATCATGATTTGGAAATTGTTGATAGCGTGGATGTAGCAACGAGTTTCTTGGGCAATGTGGTGATGAATAAAATTATGGGTGATTCCACTATCAACCAGAATGATGACCTTCCGATGCTTGATGTAACCGATTAACTTGAGGGTTTCGGGGGCGGAGAAGCCAGTGAGATAATTGAGGGAAATGATCGGTTCCACTTCGGGAGGGTCCGAGGGAGGGGTTATGTTAGTGATTTCAGGTGACTCATGCACAAGGGGAGTTTCAACATCCTCTTCCGAAATATCCTTAGAGATGGCCATAAAAATCTTTTTGTTCCTTACACTTGTGGCCCGGGAAATATTTTTCATCACAATTATAACAAAGGCCTTTGAGTTGGCGTTAAGCCATTTCAGCCCTGGTCAATTTTTGAATCTTTAATGGGGCAGAGGGAGTAGTGGGATTTACGGGTTTAGGGCGAGGGATAAAGGAGGGTTTACGATTTTGAAAGGATACAACTTGTTGTGCTTCTTTATATTTTTTATTAGCCTCCACCCAACTCGAAGGTCGAGCCATGAGGACATGGGGTCGAATATCCTCCTTGAGGCCACTGATAAAACACTCTCGAAAGAAAGCATCAATCATGCCCTCTTTTTGAAAAGTCAGCCGCTCAAAGGCAGCTATGAAGTCTTCTACTATTCCTGATTGTTTCAACTTTTTCAAATGGCCCAAATGGTTGGTGTCAGTGTCAAAGCGTTCATAAAGCTCAGTCACAAATTGGGTCCAAGTAATATACCCTTGACGGGAAGTTTTTCTCCATTGCCACCATTGCCAACGTTCTTGATCTAGATGGAGAACACCATACCAGAGTTTGGTCAAGTCATCTGTAATGTCGTATAAAGAGAAATAATGTTCCATTTGGGTGACCCAACCAGTGGGGTCCGAGCCATCAAATTTGGCCACATCCACCCGCAGAAGGCGTAGGTCACGTTGAAAGTGATGGGGCTGAAAGGTATGGGAATGGGAGGAATGTTCACCTTCAGTCTTTGGAGGTGCATCAGAGAAAGGGTCATCTATAGGGATCTTCAATTTGGTGCAGAGTGATACAAAGACAGATTCAAGCTAGGTGGCCAGTTCTTGTTTGACTTACTCCATTGAGGACTGCATGGTTGTATTTATGGTTGTATTGATGGATGAATCGATGGAGGCAACAGTAGCACCGAGTTGTTTCACTTCTTTTTGGGTCTCGAGGAAACCAGATTAAAAGGTGTTGAAGCGATCTTCTAGGTCTTGGCTACGGGTATGGGCCATGAGGATGGGTGAACTGAAAAGGGGCGGGCGGGGTCAAAATTTTTGCCAAAAAATGATATGGATGAATGTGATAAGGGAGAAGAGATGAATCCAATGGAATAGGTCTCAAATAATGGTGAAAAAAATTCCAGACTGGTGAATACTCTGGTCTAAAGAACACTGCAACGATGAAATCCCCAAATGCTTAACCAAAAGGAAATGTGTATTTACTTGGCAACCCGAACACAGTTGCGCGGCAATAGATCTTGTCTGATTTAATTTGTTTATGTTTCTTTCCCCCAAAGGTTAGGTATTCAAGGGTTCTACAGACAAGGGTTTTCCCTATGCTATAGCTCTTTGATATATGTGCGGGGTCCAACAATAGTACTCGGCCCAATATCTCAGGGCACTAACTAAAGAGGATAGACCGTACCCTTAGCCGTACTACCCGACTACCCAGGTACTAGAGAGTATCTTCCCGAGTGTTGTTCTCAGTGGCACTATAGCAGTCAGGCAGCCGATCGGTTTATCTAAAGAGGGCTTCAGGAAATATAGGTCGATCCGTACATAGGTGTTTTCTGATGCACTACCAATCGAAGGGGTACCAACATGGGTTACAAGGGTGGCCAACAAATGTGTGCTTAAGAACCACTTGTATTTCCTGCGTGTATGAATCCCTCAACCGTGGGTTTAGGCATGTAACAACAGATCTCTGTGGCTTAAAGACGTCAGAATACGTCTCTACCCTACAAAAAAAAATCCCACAATTTCTGCCAAGGAAAGTGCTTTGATACCACTTGTAATATACCAAATATAAAAAGTATGCAGAACATAAATAAAATACTAGAAATGGAAGAATAACAGTAATATAACCAACATAATCTCCACAATAACACATAAACAATATAAGAACAACAACAAAAATAACACTTTGATTCAGAAATCAATGTTCACAAGCCTCTTCAAGGGGGCAACCTCCAATCGAGCAACACTTTGTTACAATAATCTCCAAGCTAGGGTTTTCATACCCTCAACCCTTATTTATACTAAATATGTCTATCAAGAGAAGCATCTAGAGGAAGATCCTTCTAGAAGCAGAAGCTTCTATTAGGTCTTCTTACATCCACCTTATTATATTTTATTGAAAGGCCTTATTAATATTGACCTTTATTACATCTGAATATATTTATCTACCTATGTGTGGGTTAGGACCCTAACAAATATTATGCATAAAACAATGCAAGTAACTATGCTTAGAAGTCAAAATACATAATGGTCTTTTTTTATTGGTTTATCAGAGTAATCCTATTTCATGGATTGCATGTGAATGTTTACAACCCAATGACTTTGATCCTTGCCTTGAACTAAGGTTCAGATTGATGGCCCTCAAGGATCCTTTCTTTCTCTATGATGTGATGATGAAATGGCTTCAAAGTTTTCCCATTGTGAGAAATCCTAGCAAAGTGCCCTTGTTAAATATGATAGCTTGATTGAAGGCATTCCTTGCTTATTTATGAAAGAGCTTTGAGTGTTTTACATTGATGGCATGCTTTGTGTGTGCAAGGGTCTCGTGATAAGGACTTTGATGCATAACAATCGAAACATACATTAACATGCATCATAATATGAAACTTGCATCGACTATATTAGACAAGTGCTATTTGAATGCTTCATCACTCAAGATTGACACTCATACCATTAGATGATTATTGATCATACAAAAAATAATGTTAATCCATATCACCATCTGTCATCATATTTCATGGAATATCGCCTGGACTAATATTTAATCATAATCAATGGATTAATATGTGTGATGAAATTAAGTTATCACTTTGAATCTTGTTCTTTCTCCATGAAATAAAGGGAGAGGAGACCAACTCCAAGAAATTTGGAGTTAAGAAAATTTGCATGGTGAAAAGGCAAGACAATAGATTTTCTTTGACCATGCACAACTTTTGTTGAATATGTGGTGCCTTCTAAAGTCAAAGCACCTAATAAAGACACACTAACTGAGGAAGAAGGGAACTAGGGCAACTAACGGTGTTTTGGTTGTTCACATATATGGGAAAGTACCAAAATGATTTAGTATGCAAGGAAAGATTTTTATAAATACAAGTGGCACTTGTGAGAACCATGCCAATGGCATTAATGGTTCTCATTGAGTCTCATATATGGTGATATATACTTGCAAAAATTGAGAGCTTGAAGATGATTTCTTGAGATCATATGTTCCTAGCCCTTGACACCGAGGTTATAGGCATAGCCATGATGGAAAGTAACATAGACAAAAATGAAAATATCATGATAACAACAATGGAAATGTTATTATATCTTTTTTATTATGCTCATAAAAAATGATCAGTTGTGCAAAATTTTAAGCATATTGCCCAAATCCTTGATGACATTCAAATAGGTGTTAGTGTCCAAGTGGATATTTAACGCTTGGTCATTTCTTTGCAATGAATTCAGGTACAATTATTGGTTTAGATCAAAGAATGTATAACTAGGAAGACATTCTAGAATATAGTTTCCGAGACTAATGAGAGAGCAATCCCTACAAGCACTACACTTTGACCAATGGGTCCTATTGGTGTATAATTTAGTGGTCCAACCAAACGAAAACTTGAGACTCGAGAAAAAGTTAAAGTACAATTTTTGGGGGCTCTAATGGCAATGGAATTAACAAAATTTTATTCTAAGACCCCACATCATGAGAATGTTCTTTAAATTTTTATTTTATCAATGAATTGTTTTTTGCTTCATGTTTAAAAAGGGTATCAAATAAATAACGAAATATGATGTTTTGACTAGGGATTGGAAATCTCTTGATGTCCTCTACACTATGCGTCAGAAAAAACACAATTTTGAGGTCATAGGTGGGAGTTATGTGTTTACGAAGCCAAAAGGCCAAGGGACCATTTTTTACTGAGTGGAATTACTTTTTTCTAAGGAGTTTTTTGTTTGATTTCTTAGCAAACCAACTCTATCTGGAGCTTTTTGATGAAGACTACCTATTCTTTCTCAATGTACTCACTTCCTATGATCACAAAGGGGCTCATTCAAGCAACACGATTGAGAGTTAAGATACTCGAAGGGTCTTGACCAATGAATAATTTTTGAGTGTTTAAGCATATTGACACTTGATTTTGGTTGTTATGGCTTGTCAACTTAGTATAAAGAACAAACCACATAGAAGAAGGGTTAGTGGGCCAATCCAATACCATAATGCTCATGTACCTACAACCATCATCCAAAAATCTCTTGGAATGATATTTGGAAATGAGTGACAAAAAACCATTTACTTCTGCTTTATGTAGTAGTGTGGAAGCATACTTGGATTGATTTATCACCCTTTAACTCCGAACAACTATAGCATTTCGTACAAAACTCAAAGTTGATGGTCAAATGTATGAAGGTTTATTGATAACTGGTATGAGAGACTCTAGTCTACTGTAATTATGAAGGATCTTTTGAAACTTCATGGAGTTCCATTCAACCTCCTAGCTCATTGGAGTGGCCCACTTGGTTGCCATGGAAACCCCATAACTTGAAAAAATTCATAGATGGTTGAGCTTCAAGGAATTCATGGTTATCTTCAATGTTATTTTCATATGATAAAATTGTTTTGTATGTTTAGTTTGAACTTCCATAGCTCGGCATGCTCTTTCACAAACTAATTGGCATGGCATATTTAATTTCTTGTATTATGCAAGAAAAGAATGCCATCTATAACCATTATCAAATGCTATAATCTTGATTGTGGAATCTAAGTTTCAAAATGACTACATAAGAAACAATCATTGGTGATATTACTCACTTGGTTTGAATATATGGCATGTCATGTTGTTTGATTGATCAATGATGTGTTAAATTGACAAATACTCTATCACTCTTAGAGGTAAATTGCATTGTTACATTTGTAAAGAGAGAAATTGATCACTGTGAATTCATATATGCAATACAAAGATGAATGTCGTCTCAACACTTTTCTATCTTTCACACTTGATTCACTTCAATCATTGAAAATTGTCATTTAAAGAGACAAATGAGTTAAACTTGTGAATCTTGCATGTAGAGTTAATAGTCATATTTGCTTCGATCTGAGTAGCCTTGAGTATTACTTCTTGCCTGCCCCCATCACATAGCTTATAATTCTTGCCTAGTATCCTTTTCTAATAAAGTGTATATTTGTATGTACAAATGAAAGATAAAAAAGAAGAAGAGAGGATTGGAGTGTAGCAGTGTTATTGGAATGAGATTATCCAAGGAAAATGGAGGACAAAGACAAAGCTCAAATAAATTTTCAATCATGAAGTAAGAAAATGTTATTGGAATGAGATTCTCCAATGAAAATGGAGGATGAAGACAAAGCTCAGATCAATTCTCAATCATGAAGTAAGGAAATGCAAAGGGCTAGTGCAACCTCTAGTGTTATATATTACAAGGAGAAGGTCCAACTTTTGACCAAGAAGTGTGTATAGACAAAAAGGTCATACTCTACAAACACCAAGTGACAAGATCATATAAGTTGCCACCATATGAGGACTAGGATGTGCAAACAATATCATAAATATCATGCTCAACAAATGTACATTGAGAGTCAAGATGTTGTTCATGTTACCTCCCCCCCATATTAGGGGTAAATAAGGAGTTGATGTCTCGAGGCCCACAGGTTGCAGACATGGAGTGTCGAGAGTTCAATGGAAAACACAACCCACAAAGCCCCTCTTCTTCACCACACATCACCATCATCAGCAGAAACATAGAAGTGTCCACCACACTGAATTGATCCACAGAGGGTGATAGGTCTTTCTTCATGAGGTAACTAGTCAAGTTTCATGGTAAGTATCATTTTAATACTTGGGGAATTTGGATAAGTTTAAAAGGCTTGTTTTTTATTATGAAACATTTTCTTGGAAGTTATTCCTTTTACCATTTTTCACCTTGGTGGTTATCCCCGGGATTCTAGAAAGTTCGCCACCCACGAGTAAAGGGGTGCTACTGGGGATCCTTCTTGATGGGCCACCATTCCATTCCCAACCATCTTTTATCACATTTCATCTTCATTCCTCACTGCATCCTCATTTTTTGGGTGTTGGGGTTACATGTACCCCCAAAAGGGATTGTACCTCATTCTCTTATGGGAAGCCTAAAGGCCCAGAGGTTGTTGCAACTAGTGTTGATGAATGAATAAAAATAAAAAAAGTAGACGCGATCAAAATGCAGTTGCAGGGATACAAGGGACACAAAATCCATAGTCCAAAAACTTGAGCTCTACCTTTATAGGCACCTACCATAAATCCTGTGTGCAAATGAATGCCTCACCTATTTAAAAAGGACTTATAAGTATCCCACTTGAAAGGAAACACATTTAATGCACAAGATCAAGAAATCTTGTAAAAGGGACTTGCAAATTATCTAAAGAAAATAAAGAAAAGGCAATTACATGGCTTGGAAAAATGTTGTGCCCAAAATGAAAGGTAACTCAAGGATGCAACGCACCCTCCACATAGGCACACATGGAAATGAGACCATATGAGACCCTTGCATGTCAATGACCCCATGCCCAAAAGTTTCTCCCTCATCCACCTCACATTCATCACACGGCCTAGATAGGGTTCACTCGGGAAACACTCCTCTACTTGGGGAATTGGCTTACCCAATAGGACCTTTTGATAACCCTCCCATATTTAAATTTGGTAAATTGCATAAATTCTTTGAGCATGTATTTAATTTGAAAGGGGGGACCCGATGTACTCGTTTGGGCGGATCTTGTATTAAGATTGATTTACTTGGAAGGATTCATATGACTTGTGGACCCTTGAAGGGCATACCTTGTTTGTCTCTGCATGAGCTTGTTTGGTGACATCATTCATGGAGGTACTAAGACACTTTGGATCTCCATGGGGGCATGAAAACCCACATGATGGATGTTGTGCCCCACATGTTGGAGGGAATTGATGATGATCATTGCACACCTGATGACATCATTGGCCCATGAAAGAGGCCTAAGATGATGAGACTTGCATGATGTCACCCTCCCATGCTAGAATGTTGCACTTCTGGAGCATGATGTCAAGCCTAAAAGGATTCTTTTGACTTGGGTCTTGAACTTGGTGGAGTTGTGGGACATGTACCCCACACTGATGTGGACTAGTGGGATAATGTGGCACCTTGGGATTTGATGCCCTAGCCTTTGGAGGATAGCTCACCTAACGACCACCCTTGGAGAAGACTTTGGGGACTTAATTTCCTCTATTTTATCGTTCTTGGTCATTATTTAGCATATGTGGGAAGTCGAATAATTTTGGTTAAAGTCAATGTAAAAACATGAATTTGGACCTAAATTAGTGGATTCAAATGTAAATTTGGATAAAGTGAGCTTGGATTTCCTCTATAAATAGAGGCAAACCTCACTTCATTTTTCATAATTCATCATTGAGACATTATTCTCTCTCTCTAAAAATTCCGGCCCTCTTATTTTCTTGTGCAAATGGGGTGATGCGATTTGCTTTGTGGAAGTCTCTCTCTTGCAAATTGTCTTGGAGGTGAAATTGTTGCACTTTGGAGGATTGGCTTGTGATATAGGCTTGCTTTTGGTGAATGATATTTTCAAGTTGGCTTTGGTTTGATGGTAAATTTCTGCAATTTGCTTTGATTATCTTGCTTGGAGAAACCCTAGGAGGGTTAGGATTGTCTATCCCATCCTTCAAGATAAATTTTTTATTTAAGTGAGGTCATTCAAGGGTAATTTCAAGGGTTAGGATTGGCTATCCCCTTGAAAATATTCTTGGCTAGGGTTTCAAAACTAGGGGTTAGGATTGTCTATCCCCTTAGCGTTTGAAAACTAGTTTCCCATTAATTAGCTAAGCTAGATGATTTGGAGAAAGGGTACATATTGGGATCATAAGGGTTTGGGTTCAATGTTTAAGTCTCCCTCCCTTGTCTTCTAACTTACTAGTTAACGTTTTAACTCCATTGTTCAATAGATAAGGCACTAATCATTGCATTGAAAAATTTGAATATTGCTCTCTTAGAATCATTGGATTTGTGGATGAATTGCTTTCACTCTAAGCTATCTCTTAATACTAAAACACTCTCATTTCTTATAAGTTTACTTGCTGCTGTAATAAAAAAATAGCTACAACCATTAGGGCTGCAACAAAACCTCTCTCTTACTCTTGTTTACTTACTTTTTCACCACAAAAAATTGTGTTTGAATATTGCAAATTAATCTATGTGCTAAGGGCTACCAATTGGGATATTTACTTTCTAAATTTTGTGGTGAAAACTTATTGTTGTAGAAAATGTTTGCTACAACCATATGGGGTTGTTTTAAATTTTCCAATAACACTTACTTTATATCCTATTTAACCATCAATATTGTTATTCAAATGTTGGAGATTTATCTTCTAGTCAAGGGATTTTATTTCCAATAGTTATTCATTGATTTTGATGATGATTTCTTGAAACCGTTAATATGTTTTCTTGCTGATATAATTTACAATCTGCTGCAATTTTTGGGACAACAAGATTTCTTGCTACATTCCCTAATGTTTGGGGGTTTATTTTCATGATTTTTGGTCTTGGGATATTGGCTCTAACATTGGTTTTCCAGGTTATCGATCAAATTTCCTCTCTCCTCTACCAAATTCATCATTCTCCAAACCCTAAGCACTCTCATATAGTGACCAAAGGAGGGATCCTCTACAAACCCTTGCCTTGCACTCTCCATCCCCCCAAGGTCACCTAGGAAGCCTCCCTTGTGGTGGAATCATCCATCATTAAAACACGGTGAGTAATTGCTAAGGTGGTAGTGGTTCTTACTCCTGGTTGTTTTTCACTAGTGATGCTTGTGGTTGGATTTTCCCAAGCAACAATTTGTGCAATAACATTTTTGGCACCATTTCCAAGGAATATTTTGAATCCTTTCCGATCCCATAAAGAAATTTGGAAAGTCTACCCTAAATCCTTTACCTCTAGCTTGCTCAATGACTCCATTTAAGGGAAGTTATTTCTTTACTTTTGATGAGCTTTTCATAAAGTTCATCTGGCAACTCCACAACATAAGAACCTGTTTTTTCAAAGGACATTTCCCAAGGGAAGGCTCAAACCTTCTCAGGTTTATCGACAAAGGCCTCCTCATAATTCACTTGTTGTCATAACCTTATTTAAAGATATTCCTCCTCTTACTTCAATGGCTCATCCTTGGTCTAGAAACCTTTATAAGACATCGGATATGACCAACATCACTAGGTACCCCAATAAGCTACCAACATAATCTCACAAATGGTTACCAAAATTCATCTGGAACAATGTTGTTACAGTTGAAGAACATCTTGACACTATTGGTGTAGCTATGGAAGATAATTTTGTGGAACATGAAGATGTTGCGATGACGTTACTAGCCTCCTCTCTTGATGAATATGCCAAGAAGTGGTTCAAAATCTTTCTCGACAATCATTTGTAGTCATATCAAGATTTCACAAACTTGCTCAAAAAGAGATGGACAACGAAGAAAGATAGTGGAGTGCTATTAATGCAATTCAACCAAATTAAGAAGAAAGAGAATGAAACGATGAAGGAATTTGATGCCAGGTTTGACATCTTGCTCAGCCAGATCCCAAAGAACTTGTTCCAACTGGAAGAAATCATTCTCCTTCTTTATTTGAATGCTTTTGAAGGGCAATTTGCTTTTATCCTGAAGGAAAAGTTGCATGACAGATTAGCAAAGGCCAAAGAGTATACAATAAAAATTGAAGAACATCTCAACGGCTCCAATATTGAGCCTTTTTAGTTCCCTTGTGTTGGAGAATAACCAAAGACAAAGACATCGACCAACAATGTACTAGATCCAGTCACACTTTTGGCTCAAAAGTTTGATCTGATGAATGCCCAAATTGTCCAGAGCCATAATCAAATCATGAGCAGATTGACGAATTTAGAGAGGCAACATTTTGCTTCAAGACCTCAGTTTACCAGAAAACATAAAGAAAACATGGGTTGGAAGTTGAAGCCACAACAAGAAACAAAGACACATGATACCCTGACTCCCATCAAGATGGTCAACATGGAAGGATCACCGTTTTATTTTCCTTGTGAAGAACCCCATTGGGAAAATGAATGACCAAAGAAAAGGGAGGAAGAAGACCCAAATTTAGTTGACAGGATGAATTTCATTGATACAATTTATACAATTGAGCCTAAGGAATACATTGACATCATAGAGGAACAACTTGAAGAAGCTAGAAAGCGGGCAGTGAGACAAGCTCGGTTGGAAATATTGAGCCAATTGGATGAAGCTTCAAGGGAAATGTTGAGGAAAAAAGAGATTTTGACATACTATAGAAGAAATAAAGCGCTAATGGCACCTCTCCCTACACTGGAGATAGTACCTCCACCACCTCCACCGCTTGTTCATGATTTTCTTCCACAAATTGCACCAACAATGAGGATCTTCAATTCAACATTGATGTAACCAACATGATGGGAAAAATGAACATGGTGGTACCCTTGGCCGAGATGTGAAAGATTCCTTCTGTAAGGAAAGAAGTTTTGAAGGCCTTAAGAATACAGGATGAAGTTGGGGACCCTCTGGTAATTTTGAATGCTATGTATCATGAGAACATGGTAGAAGACAACCCCCCTTTTTATCTCTCTAGGCATAAATGGTCTTCGTTTGAACAATTGTATGTTGGACTCTAGGACCTCAACCAATGTGATTCCATTGAAGGTCATGAAACAGTTGGGTTTGCAGACAACCTGTCCTTATGGAAACGTTTGTGGCATCGATTCAAAGAGAGTAAAAGTTTGTGGTTTCATCGAAGATTTGAAGGTTTATTTGCATGTGTTCCCTCACATTGACATTAAGATGAATGTGTTCATGATTGATGTACCAGATGATTGGGGAATGCTCTTGTCAAGAAATTGGTTTGCAACTCTTGGTGGTTTTCTCAGTATGGACTTGACTCATGCACATATCCCTATAGGAGACAAGAATTTTGATATTCTATACAGTCAACCATTTTCCGAGAAACATGTACTCATAATTGATGAACCAGATAGTTACAGTGATGATTGTTGAATTTTCAATGAGCTATGGCTCATGTATCCTCTTTAAATTTCTATTAAGCTATTGCTTAAACCATAACTATTTTCAGAAAACCAAGATCACAAGAAGAATAACAATACACAAGAACACAAGAAGTATCCTCGGAAACCCTTCTCAAAAAGGGAAGAAAACCCAACCAATCCTTTGCCATATTCCTCAAGAGAAAGATCTCCCACACCATCACCAAACCTATAACACAAGAGGGTGTTGCAATTCTCATAATTTCAAACCACAGCTTCTGAAATCATGAGATGACAATATAATAAGTGTGTTTCCTCAATGGGGATTGACCTTTATTTATATAAGACTTGTCACATCAAATGATGTGTCTATTGGCACAATAGGGCCAACCTCAATAACTCAAAATATAATTAATAATTACCATATTAATTATCTTTTATATTAATTATCTTTTACAATAATTATATTTTACATTAAGGTGGGGCCGACCTGCACCATTTACATTACAAATAGGGTTACAGGTAAGTCTGACTCTTGAAAAATATAGCAAGGGATCTCATACACCCCCTAGTGCTCAACCACTAGGGGCACATCCATAGGGATGTACATATCTATGGCTCACTGCATTACACAGAAGAACCACTTCTCACTAGTGCTCAGCCACTAGGATCACGTTCACCTGTGCGTGTCCACAGGCACATCCACTCAACAGATCTTATTTCCCACTGCATTAGACAGGAGAGTCATCTGGAGTTTCATCATCAACTCTCTTCTTAGAGGAGTCTAATACATCATCTTCATCTCTGTCTCATGACGGTGCACCCAACACTTTGGGATTTCACATGTTCACCTTGTGCTTAGCCACATGCATGTCCAACTCTACAGATCTCCTTTCTCATTGCATTACACAGGAGAAACATTTGGAGTTCTTTTCAACTCTCTATAAGGATGAGTCCATCTCTACATTCTAGCTCCGTCTCAGATAGGAACCACACACCCCTCTCGTGGATTCTCTCTCAGGTTTGTGTCCTGGAGAATGTCTCACATAGTTGAAATCATCAACACTCCCTCTCAACTAGGGAGGCATTCTTCATCATGTCAAGTCTCACATGGATGTATTTTTAACTTTGTTCTTGGTTGTAATTATCAACACTCCCTCTCACTAGGGAGGTATCCTTCACCAAGCTAATTTGGTGAAGATGTCTGCAATCTTCTCATGTGTAGGATGGTATTGCATGTGTACTATTTTCCTCTGCATCATGTCTCTGATATAGTGATGTTTTATCTCAACGTGTTTCGATCTATCATGAAACACAAGTTTCTCAAATATCTTCACACATCTTCGGTTATAATCATAGAATCCATCTCATGATCAAGTAAATCTGTCATAAGTTTATGAATTCGCACTTCTTCGCACACTCAATGATATATATTATGCTTCTGTGGTATTCAAGGCCATAGAGCCTTGTTTCCTGCTGCACCAGGAAATCATGGAAAACTTCACGATAAAACATCAACTGGATGTGCTCTTCCGATCCACTGTACTCTCTGCTCAATCTGTATCAGCATATCCCTGCAAGCTCAAGTTCTCACTAGAGGCATATCTTAGGCCATGTTCAACTATGCCTCGTATATATCTCAATACATGCTTTACTTCCATCTAGTGAGTCTGTCTCGACTAACTCATGGATTGACTAAGAATATTCGTTGCATAACATATATCAGGTTTGGTGTTAACCAGATACATCAATGATCCAGTCATTTTTCGGTACACATGTGGATCAATCTCGTCTAAATCATCATCATTTATCTTTCATCAAATCCATCACCAGCGGTGTAGACATGGATTTTCATTTTTTCATACTGAACTTCTTTAATATCTCCACTGTATATTTTTATTGACTTAGGAAAAGTCTCATTGGTCCTCTGTCATACTTATTGTCCCAAGAAGCAGTGTATCATACCTAGATCCTTTATCTCGAAATCAGAAGTCAATGCTTTCTTGTAACAACACAGATTCTTGAACAAGTCATCAAAATCAAGTTCTCGTCACCAACGATGTAATAGTATAGGTTTGGATTAGAAACACTCTTGCTAAAACCCAAACTTCATCAAGAATTCATCTATCTGATGTAGTTTCCAACTCATGGATGGTAGTACAGATGGGAGTGCATCGAGTTACTGGATTAATATGTCTCATCATGGTTCACTCCCTCTGCTTGTGAGAATCTTTTAACTACAAGTCTTCTTTTGTATTTCTCGACACTTCCATCAGCTGCATATCTTTTTTCCTCTTGCAAAGTTTTTGTCAAGCCCTAGATAGGCCTTTTATGGCTTGTTGTAAAGTCCCTGGGAATATCAATTGGAACAACTGGATCAACTATATCAATAATTGTCTCCCTTTGAACTTCTGAGGGGGAGAAAGTATTTGTTTTTTCCTTCTTCTCAAATAATTTTGACTCCCTCTGAAGTCTTGAAGGAAAATCATCTTCCTTTGTTGTTAACATGCCTGGAACAAGGAAACAAGACAATAATATCTCCTAGAGGATATTCATGAGTACATCTCTAGAATCAAAACAATTTAAGGATTGTTGTCACAACTACAACACCTACTTGTAATGTAGCATGATAATTTAAAAACAATCAAACCTGGGGTCTTCACTTCCAATGTGTTGTTCTTCTGAATGCACCGAGACCTCTTTGGATCCATGATTTCACCAAGGGTTCCTTCCTCCTGTAAGTACCCTTATGACAATTATCAAATAATATATATACAAGTACATACATGAGAGTGTACACCAATGGAGATTATGCTTGTTTGTTTTGTAGCCACCACTAAACACTCATACTAAGAGTCAACTTCAGCGACATGAAGAGCCCAGTTGCGAATCCATTCCAACTGCCTTGAAATATCATGATTACCTCTACTTAAAGATATGCTTCTATGTGTTTAGATATCTCTCGAGAATTTTAGCATATCTAGAAGAGCAGGAGCTAATGTCGATGCTTCTCGAAGCAATGCCATACACTTCATACACACTCCTAGCATGGATATGAGTTTTCCAAGAACCAGAAATTCTCTTCCAAGAAACTCTACACTGTGTCTTGGCTTGTCATATTCATGCATGACAGAAAGCATGAAAGCATTGTTCTTGGATCAGAGCCTTTCCTCCAAGGGCCAGCTCCTGGTGGTGATATTTTACTAGAGGGTAAGTATCATGAGTTGTTTCCAAATTCAGAGGCCAACTCTTTAATGGCATAATCTACCCCCTTTTCCTTTGATATGTTCATGTCTCTACAATTGGCAAGCTCATGTGTTGTATAGTTCTTTTGTAAATATATCCATAGATTTCAAAGGACATGACACAAGCACAACAACAAGTGAGCTATGTCTCTTCTCTTTAACATATTCTTCTTTTCCTTCATAGTTATAGAACTGTATTGAACATGGAAAAGATCTCTGACAGGGTCAACTACAAGCATGTTAAGTTTGTCTGGCATTGCTTCTCACAAGTTTTTCAGTCACACAGGATTTGTGGTAGTGTAACACCCTGTTTCCCCCAGATTGTAAATATAACTGAACTGGCCAAGGACTATGGAAAAGACTCATAAGTATGAATATGTGCTGTAAATGGACCTGCAAGAAGAAGTCAATGAATGTAAATGATAGATTGAATATTATTGAATTTATTGCAGAACTACTGAGAGGGGATGTGCAAAAAAGAGACCACGATGGTGGTGGAGGGCACCTTGAAAAAGGGGTGTTAACTTCCACCAAGAATTGAATACCGTATTTGGACTCCACTGGCCCGGAGAACCAAAAGAGGCTCGCTAGCCGTGAAATAAATGCCTTGCAGGCTGGTAGGTTGATGGCTTGATGAGGGATGGGGAGGTGAACCGCCTATCCGTAGAGCCATCATGACTGACCAGCGCGAGGGTAATCGTGCCACACGCAACCTCGCGAGAGGATAAGGCGTATGGTGGAAGAGATTGCAAGAGGGCAGACGCGAGGGGAACTCTGGCAATTTTACGCAGAGTGACTGATCGCAGAGAGGGAGGATTGCAACCTTCGCTCCTGGGCACTGGCAGACAGAGAGACGCGGGTCTCAGGACATCGTGGTCTCAGCTCGGGGGTGGCTAGTGGTAAATCCATTAGGAGTCACTACGCCTACGGTTGGGTGGAAATGAGCACCCCTCTCAGCAGTTGCTTCCATTGCTGAAGTTATTTCTGATAAGTGTTTTTCT
>ML804401.1:139414-154167 GCA_009831015.1 Picea engelmannii
TCAAGCACCATCGGCGTTTGACACATCGGGAAATCAGAATTTCCGAGGACAAGAGACACGGGACAGGATAAGTCGCGAAATCCCGAGGAAGGGATCTCCACCGTTGATCTTGGTAGGACACGTGGCAGGAGATCTGGGCGAGTCGGCATTTGGAGCATCGATTTTTCCAAAGGCAAGAAACTCTTGCATACAGGAGTCGCGATCCGTGATTTCCCGACGCGATCATAACCGTTAACCTGAGGGACGCGTGTCAGAGGATCCCGTAGAGTCGTGGATCGGGAAATCGGAGTCTTCGATGGTAAGGAATTTTTGCAACAGGAAATCACGATCCGCAATTTCCCGACGGAATCAGCACCGTCCATCAGCGAGGACGCGTATCGAGCATCCAGAGAGAATCGGGGATCGGGATATCGCAAGTCCCGGGTATAGGTGTGTTGTGTCATCATAAACGCCGAAATCCTGATGGGAGGTTATACGGCGGTGGCCTTATGGTAAGTGGTCACATGGTCTAGTGTATAGCATAGAGGGCTAATGCATTAGGGGCGTATCGGGGATCGGAGAATCGCGAGTTCTGAGGACTCGTGAATTACGACAACGGAAATCCTGAACCTCCGATAGAAGTAGCCCCATACATAAGGTAAGACCACGGTCGTAAAGGCAATGAACCACAGGCTTGGCCTGGGGAGTTAATGCGTAAGGAGCGCATCGAAATTCGGAGGATCGCAAGGCGTGGGGTGAATGAGTTTTGACATTTGAAACCCCGAAACCCGATATTGAACCAGGTATTGGCACCTCGTTAATGAAGGTTTCTGGAGATTTCTCATTTGTGGGAGATTAACCCCAAAACTTTTAAAATATGATAGTGGGTGTGTTACAGGTAGCCTCATTATTCATTTCAGTAATCTGGACACTGTCTCGGATTTTTAGGTTGTGGTAGCATTAGTTTCACTTCAGAAAAGGAGTCCAGCCCTTCTCTATTAAAGGGTATGTTTTTAGGGTATTGTTGTGGCAGTATTTAGAGGCCCGCGACCACTTTAAATGGACATTCGACCCTCCTCCTAGGTTTTGTCCAATCTCCATACACCTCAGTTGCTTGTGGGGTTTCTCCTAGGATCCGACCTTTTCTTCATAACTGTAGGCTCTGGCCTCTTCTTTACCACAAAATTTTGGGGTTGCTTGTGGGGTTTCTCCTAGGCTCCATAATTTTCTTTATAATTGTAGGCTCTGGCCTCTTCTTTACCATAGAATTTTGGGGCTGTGATTTGTTGTAGGGTTTCGGTCAGCTTTAGAATTTTTTCCTTTTAGGATACGCTCCTTTCTCCTTTCCACAGAAAAATAACACAGTTATGTTGTCATAGGTTGCGGCAACATAAATGTTGCCACATAGATGTTTCCTTCTGTATCACAGTGATGTGTCACATAAATGTTCAGCCTTATAACTGCGGCAACCTTATTCCTAGGCCCCGGTCTCTTTTCCATACACCGCAGAAAGGAGATCCGACCTTCTTCATCTTCACACCTACAACAGTGTTTTAGCATACCTTTCCTTCAATTCTTTAATGTGTAATGGTTTTCTTCAAGCCTACTCTAATATCATGTTGAATTGTCAATGAGTTATGGCTCATGTATCCTCTTTAAATTTATATTAAGCAATTACTTAAACCATAACTATTTGTAGCAAACCAAGATCACAAGAAGAATAACCATACACAAGAACACAAGAAGTATCCTGGGAAACCCTTCTCAACAAGGGAAGAAAACCCAACCAATCCTTTTCTATATTCCTCAAGAGAAAGACCACACCATCACCAAACCTAACACACAAAAGGGTGCCGCAATTCTCATAATTTCAGACCACAACTTATGAAATCATGAGATGGCAATATGATAAGTGTGTTCCCTCAATGGGGATTCACCTTTATTTATATAAGACTTGTCACATCAAATGATGTGTCTATTGGCACAATAGGGCCGACCTCAATAACTCAAAATATAATTAATAATTACCATATTAATTATATTTTACATTAATTATCTTTTACATTAAGGTGGGGCCGACCTGTACCTTTTATATTACAAATAGGGTTACAGGTAAGTTTGACTCTTGAACAATATAGCAAGGGATCTCATAGACCCAGTAGTGCTTAGCCACTAGGGGCACATCCATAGGGATGTCCATATTTATGGTTCACTACATTACACAGAAGAACCACTTCTCACTAGTGCTCAACCACTAGGATCACGTTCACCTATGCTCGTCCACAGGCACGCCCACTAAACATATCTTCTTTCCCACTGCATTACACATGAGATTCATATGGAGTTTCATCATCAACTCTCTGCTCAAAGGAGGCTAATACATCATCTTCATCTCTGTCTCGTGACGATGCACCCAACACTTTGGGATTTTACACATTCACCTTGTGCTCAACCACATGCACGTTCAACTCTGCAGATCTCCTTTCTGATTGCGTTACACATGAGAATCATATGGAGTTCTTCTCAACTCTCTGTAAGGAGGATTCCATCTCTACGTTCCATCTATGTCTCAAATAGGAACCACACACCCCTCTCAGGGGTTCTCTCTTAGGTTTGTGTCCTAGAGAATGTCTCACATAGCCGCAATCATCAACAACGATGAGTTTGGTGTTACTTATTAGTCATCAGATGATGTTGTTACTCATGATTGGAAAAAAATTCCTTTCGCCCAAGAGGATTGCATAAACACTTTGTTTCCCAAGACAAATAAGTATAAGGAAATACTTACAAGATATCAAGGAAAAAACCCAAGATCTATCAAAATTCTCAAGAATGATGCAAATATGAGGGATCAAGAACAAGGACAAACTATCAGAGATATGGTCAAAGAAGACCCTCCCACACAAACTTACATTGAATATGTACCATATGTCGAATTTGATGAACGGAGCCTTGCACTCATGTGGGATAAAAAGAAGGGAAAGCCAAAGTATGACAAGAAGAGTGAAGTTATGTGGCTTGGCCCTTACATTGTCAGGAAGAAGTATGTAAAAAGTGTTTATTATCTATGTTATGAACATAAATATACATATAAAATAGATATTAATAACATAATAATTAAATGATAATTAATAAACAATAATTATTAATAATGGCAGGACATGTCTCAAAGGACATGGTTATTGGTTAAGAGCACCCCTGCGTGCGTATATAAACGAGTCATCATTCTCAATTGTAATAATATTACTATTCATTTGTATACATCATATATGGATTTGATTACTATATTCCAAATATTTTGGATTATTTGTATGTGATGAACTTTGTTCGTCTCATTTGGTATCAGAGCAAGTCTCAATCTGGGTTTTGGCCAACTCCATAGTTCATAGTTTTTCTGAGAAATCTGGTCTTTGACCACCGATCATGCCCTTGGCCATTCAAATTTTCAAAGTTCTTAGGAACTTCGGTATTTGACCAATTCAGACCTTTAGCCATATAAACTCAGAAGTCTGTTGAAAAATATTTCGCTGCAAACCCAAAAAAAAACAGAAATTAGGAAAGTGAAAAAAAATCATTTACAAAAAAAATCTGTTGAAAGTTCGATTTTAAAAGCATCATTTGATTCCACTGACAGAGCCACCATTCTATTCTATTCTTCGTTGCAAGCATAGTTTATCCATACCAAATTTCCATATGCACAAAAGCACTACGTACAACAATTTTTGTTGTACCTTTCTCTACGTCAGACCATAGGGGTCAATTCATGGGTTTAGTTGCATTGACCGTCGCCGTATTTATTAGTGATAAGGGGAGTTGCCACAAATTTATTTATAACATAAAACAGTTGCATGTATTGGCATTGAGGAGATAATTCGATAATTCGAAACAACATTGTCAGTTGATATTTAACCATTGAATCAAGGTATTAGTTATTTTCGGGAATCAAGGTATTAATTATATGCGGCCATTCTAGACAACAACCAAATCTGTAACACAATAGCCACTGAAGCATTCATCGTTGCACAATTAAGTTATTACGTGGCAGAGAAAACTGATTACAATTTGAGAGGTTCGACAAGCTCTATCATCCGACTAAAACCGATTACCAAGGAAAAAATCGGCCATACTTGGTTGGCATCCATTAATCGATTAATCGTCTTATGTAACATCAGGTGGCTTACTCTTGAAAAAGGCCCATTGACCAGTGTGAATCCTCAATAAATTACACGAACAATCTATTGTAATAAGGCACGTTGCTCTAACTAACAGATCGTGATGATTGAAGCCAAAAACATGAAGGTATACAACAGAACTACTATAATCTCATCAGTTAAATTGGGTCATGATTATAGTATAAGTCATATCCGATATTACAAATCCTTATTAAATGTAATACGAAAAGTTAACAAAGTGAAAGTGAAAGTGAAGATTGAATATTAAATACTATTAAAAAGATATAAAAGAAATATATATATATATATAAAGGTGACATTATTATAAAGAAAAATTAAAAAGAAAGCTTAAGACAAAGGTTATAAGAAAAAAAAACTAAGTATAAAAGATATTATACTTTTGGAAGTTGGAGGAAAAGCTATAAATTCTATTTTATAGTTGGAAAAGGGAAGTAAGTATAAACGATATTATAATTTTGAAAGCATTTAATAAAGTTTCAATCAAAGTAAAAGGAATCAAAAGTTTAATATACATATATAAAAAAGGAGGTAGGCTTATATCAAGAGCATACCAAAGAGTAATTGAAGTTTTAATATATATATATATATATATATATATATATATATATATATATATTCCAAGTGCATCATTTATAAAAAGAAAAAGGGGATTATCAAAGCAATTCTATATTTCCAAAGAAACCATTAAAGACCTTAATATAAAGGTGATTCCTCTGAAAGTTAAATGAAGTGAAGCTTTAAAAATGAATTTTTCTAAAAAGGATTAAAGAAACATTTAAAATTAATTTATATATAGATATATTATTAAGGAAAAGTAAGGTTTTAAGAAGAGATATAAAGTAGAAGGATAATCAAGGTTCAACGTATAATTATATAAATGGAGTTTCTTGGTAAAAGACAAGGCAGGTTCCCTCATACATATAAAAAATATGTGGATATCTTATTAAAAGTTAATGGGATTATTCAAGGAAAGAATATCAACATCGTTATTTGTCCGACTGCTAGGAAAAATCACATTAACGTTGACCTGACAAACCAATTAATGGTTTTAGAGCCAAATATAATTGAAAATAACATGTGTATTTCCGATGAGAAATATGACATTGAAAACCTACTACTATCTATTGGTGATTGCAAATTCATAGTTCAATTCAATGTCGTATCAATCTATCAAGACAATGTTGATATAATTCTAGGGTCAACTTGGGTAGATACATTGGTACTTTCATTTTCAACACAAGGAGAGTTTTTGACATTTTCTTATAAGAAGAAGAAAATCACATTACATGATGTTACAATGAAGTCAATTTCAGAAGCTCCATCATCAGAAGACCTGAAGGAAATATCAGAAGTGATCCTTCAAGATAACCAGAAGTCAATACAAAAGTTGCAAGATCGACAGAAAGAATGTGACAAAATCATCATTGAAAAAGACGAAGAGATTTTCCGCCTAAGAAATCATAATCAGAAACTACTTGCAAAAATCATGAAGTCCAAGGAGAAGAAGCGATGTTTTCAAAAGTGGGAACAAGAAAATCAAGGTCTCAAAGAAAAATTAACCGAAGAAGAGAAAGAAAAATCATGCCTAAAGAACCTTAATTAGAATTTACCAGAACAAATTAAAAGACTTAAGCATGATAAGAAGTCTTTACAAAAAGAGCTAGATCGCAAAACATCAATAGTCGATAAAGAGACAATCACCGAACCTATGGAGCTAGAGAAGTCTTTAGATGATACGAGTCCAGCTGATGTAAAGAGGTCTTCAAATGTCAAAGTAGAAACAATCAAGGGGTATGAAGAAAACTCAATTCCAAAAGTTAATCAAGAAAAAGCTACAAGTATACGAAGTAAAGATCAAGTTGTGAGGATGCCTTATAGACATCATAATCACAAAAGTCGATACTTCAGCCAATCAATATATCAACAGAAACAAATAATCGCTATGTCGAAGAATATTACTTCCACTACAAGTGCGGGTCAAAATAGAAGCTATCATGGGAGTATAAATCTACCAAGTTCTTTCCAAGAACCCTATAAAAGCCCAAATCCGCAGAAGATTGAATTAGGATGGGCATGCTCCTTTATAATTCGGCAATTATGCTCAGTGCTTAGAAGATCCTATCGTCTCAGGTCCTCAACAATTACTAACTCAAGAATAAAGAATCATGAGATAATAATTACAAGCTAGAACAAGAGATAAGTCTTCCATAAAGTATGCTTTGAGGACAAATCATTTTTAAGGGGAAGGCAATGTTATGAACATAAATATACATATAAAATATATATCAATAACATAATAATTAATAAATAATTAATAAATAATAATTATTAATAATGAAAAGACATGTCTCAAAGGACATGACTATTGGTTAAAGGCACCCCTGCGTGGGTATATAAACGATCCCTCGTTCTCAATTGTAATCATCTTACTATTCATTCGTATACATCATATATATTTGTTTATATGTATTTGATTACTATATTCCATATATTTTGGATTATTTGTACGTGACAAACTTTGTTCGTCTCAATCTATCTATTATGGATGGGAGGAAGATGTCATTACCTGTTGATGGGTCTATCCTCTGACCCTACATAGACTGGACTTGATGGGCTTCATGCCACAGGTAAGTAGGTAGTTTGTTTGCATGTTTGCATTGCATTTGTATCATAGTTGCATATGTCTCTCATGGTAGTATAGTTGCACTTGCTTTGATTTGCATACATATGCTTGATTTATATATTGTTCTTCTTGCATCCATGCATTGTTATTGTGTTACATTTGTGTGATTTGCATACTCATATTGATATGTTGAAAGAAAAATTTCAAAAAAAAAATATTTTCAAGTTTTGCTTAAGATTTTGTAGTTATCATTTTTGCTATATGAATAAGGGGTGAGTTACACCACCCCTCTGATTTTAACATTTTGCTTGAGTGTGTGTAGGAACAAGTCGTAACAAGAGGTGTTGAGGTTCTCATGTGCTCTACGATGAGCACATGTCCCCATATAGGAGTCAAATGTTACCCTCCCCGGTGTAGGGGTAACTAAGGAGATTATGTCTCGAGGCCCGCAGGATGGGAGCATGGAGTGTCAAGAGTTGGATGGAAAACACAGCCCACAAAACCCCTCTTCTTCACAATGCTTCACCAACATCATCAACAACAAAGCAACGCCCACCACACTGACTTGATCCACAAAGGGCGACATGTCTTAGTTCATGAGGCAACTAGTCAAACTTCATGGTAAGTAGTGTTTTAATACTTGGGGCATTTGGATAAGTTTCAAAGGTTTCTTTCTGATTATGAAATGTTTGCTCGAAATTTATTCCTTTTACCATTTTTCACCTTGGTGGTTATCCTGGGGTTTCTAGTAAGTTCTCCACCCCCGAGGAAAGGGGTGTTATTGGGGTCCTTCTTGATGGGCCATTGTGCAATCCCCAACCATCTTTAATCACTTTTCATCTTCATTCCTCTATGTATCCTCATATTTTGGGTTTTGGGGTTACATGTAACCCAAAAGGGCTTATACCTCTTTCTCTTATGGGAAGAAGGGGCCAAAGGCCTAGAGGTTGTTGCAACTAGCGTCAATAAATGAATAAAAAGATAAAAAAAACAACCACAATCAAAATTTAGTGGCAGGGATAAAAGGGACACAAAAGCTATAGTCCAAAAACTTGAGCTCTACCTTTCTAGGAACCCACAATAAGTCCTGAGTGCGAATGGACGCCTCACCTATTTGAAAAGGACTTATAAGTATCCCACTTGAAAGGAAACACATTTAATGCACAAAATAAAAAAACCTTGTAAAGGGGACTTGCAAATTGTCTAAAGAAAATAAAAATAAAAACAGACAATTATAGGGCATGGAAAAAGGTTGTGCCCCAAATGAAAGGTAACTCAAGAATGCAACACACCCTCCACAAAGGAATCCATGGAAATGAGACCCTTGCATGTAAATGACCCCATGCCCAAAAGTTTCTCTCTCATCCACCTCACATTCATCACATGACCTAGATACGGTTCACCTAGGAAACACTCCTCTACTTGGGGAATTGGCTTACCCAATAGGACCTTTTGATAACCCTCCCATATTTAAATTTGGTAAATTGCATAAAGTTTTTGAGCATGTGTTTAATTTGAAAGGGGGGACCTGATGTACTTGTTTGGGTGGCTCTTGTATTAAGATTGATTTACTTGGCATGATTCACATGACTTGTGGATCCTCTGAAGGCATACTTTTCTTGTCTTTGTAGGATCTTGTTTGGAGACGCCATTCATGGAGGTACTAAGACACTTTGGATCTCCATGGGGGAATGAAAGCCCACATGATGGATGGTGTTAGTCTCTAATTTTGTCTTGGTTTAGTGAGAAACCCTTGTCTTAAACCCTCCTTACCCATTCCTCATTTTCTGTTTTCAGTTGTTTTCCATTTTTAGATTTTGGTATTACATGGTTTGCATTATAGTCTTTGATGATTTATTTAAGTTTGATTTTGAAAATACATTGTTTAAAATCGAGGTGTCTCCTTTTATGTCATTTGAATTTCAAAATTTCAAGTTGTCAAACGTGCTACAGGAATAAGCCTATTCTCGTAGCGCCAAATAATCATGCCATAACTTGCGCCTGCCATCCCGATTTAGTTATGATGACACGATTCATGAATTGAGAGTTCATGTGCTCCCACGAAAGCTTGGCAATCATTTCCAAATCCAATAGTTTCAGAATATAATTGTTATGCACACGCGCAGGGTTCATTTCAAAATCACTTGTTGCTTGATGATCATTATATGTTACCTGATCGAGTTGGCTTAATTCAAGCTTGCAGGGAGAAATGTAGGTATCCATTCAAAGCAACAAAATACACTAACAATTGCAGGTGGTGAATTTGGAACCCGAGGACGACGGTTGCAGAATTGAGTTTAATGGCGCTAAAGAGGAGCGGACAAGTTGCCAGAATAGAACCAGAAGGTGCCGAACTTCTTGAAGCCTATCCTCAAATGGCCCAAAGATTCAGGGACGTCGGGTGGTTTGAGTTTCTCACCACATTTCAGGGTTATGATGAGCAGGTTTCCATGGAATTCGCTCTGAACTTCGATGGTCACGAGGTCGAAATCGATAAGATGTTGATGTTAGTGACAGAGCAGACTATAGCAAAGGCTTGCAAGCTCGTGGTTGGAGGGGAAAGATGGTGGAAGAAGGAGCACATGGTTACTGAATTTGTAAATCAATTCCTCCTTCCAGATAAGCAAAATCCAGATTGGAGAAGGGGAATACCTCGCAGCTGGGTTCGACCCGAATGGCACACTGCTTTGGTGGTGATTCACAAGTACATCACCTACGAAGGAAGGTTTTCATTGGTCTACATCTACCATATCATAATACTGATGCATCTAAACGATGATTACCCTTTAAATCTTCCTTATTTTTTGCTTAAAAGTTTGACAAAAATGTCCAAGAAAGTGCAATCAATTTCCACTAATACTAAAGGCAGTTTGTTCCATCAAGTCCTGATTAAAACCCTAGTCATGTCTGCCCTGAACGAATTACAGAAGCCCTGGAACTGGCTCACGCAATCCTTAAAACCTATCACTCAATCCAATAAGCAAAAAAAGGGCAGAGGAAGGAAAACCATTAAACAGAGTCGAGATATTTCTGATGAAAACCCTGTGAAAGATGAGTCTTTTGATATCAAGGTAACTAAGAAGAGCAGAAGTAAGAGACCTAGATGGAAGCCTGAAATTGAAATGCTTCCTGAGGAAGATGTTAAAGGGGAGACAGAGTCAGATAATGATCTCATTGCTCAAACTACAGTCAAGTCTGAAATGCCATCGACCAGCAAAATGAGCATTGCAATCAAAGGAAAAAATGATAAAAGTGTGTGTGTATCACAAAAACCTCGAAGAAATTCGACCAGGGTTACTAATAAGTATAGGCTGAAGTCAAAGGCAATGTTCAATCCGTTAATCAAAGAAGAAAACACCATAATCATAGAAGATGATTCTGAGGATGTTGAAACAAGTACCAGGAAAAGAGCCAAAAAGACCCCATTACCCAAGAAATCTGTCAGCAAAGGAAAGGGAATACTTACACCACCTACAGGCCTTGTAACGAGAGCTTCAACTAGATTAGCAAAAGCTAAAGAGATGGCTAAAGGCATCAGTGAATTCCCTGAAGAAAAGCAGGATTACTTGGAAGACTCTGATTACTTACCAGATGTACCTGGAGCTTTAGATTCATCAAGTTCCGAGGAAGAACATAGCTCAAAATTAATCTCAAAATACCAGGTTAAAGCCAAGGAACCTAGTGTTGCCTTAAATCTGAATGAAACTGCACCTTCTGAAGAATGCTCAGGATTCAAGGTTGAGATAAGAATTGATAAGGAAAAGATTAAGGAATTTCAGAAAACAATAAAACAATTAAAGAAGGAAAAGGCACAGATAGAACAGTGGAATGCTCGCCAGCAAGAAAAGATTCAAAGTCTTAAAAAGAAGAAGAAAGAGAAAAGGGCATTGCTTAAGGAACTCAGGGAAATTAATTTTAGACTCTACTAGCACAATGTTGTGCTAACCACAAAGCTCAAGCAAAAAAACACCAAAGCCACTGCTACGATTTTATCCTAAAGGTAACATGAAGATTTGTTACAATTTCGTTTAAATGTTCTCCAGGAGTTATGGCAAAAAATTATTCGTTTTGATCAAGAAAATGTTAAGACTTCGATCTGTTTTACAAAGTAAAACAAAATCCCTATTTTGTAGAGTCAAATGTAATGTTGGCAATATTTGTTATATCAAGTTGTTGAACTGTGGACTATTTTGGGGGGTAGAAGCTCATTTTGAGTGAATTACTTTAGGAGTTGGATACTTTTCGATTCTAGTCATTAAAGGTTGTTCTAGATAATAGGATCTAGAAGTTTTTATAGATAGTTTAAATAGACAGAAGAGAGACCATGTGGAGGTCGAAAAATTGGAGATCCAGAGAAACTTTTTGTGGAGCTTATTGTAAAAGATATTTATGTTCAATTGACACTCAATAGCAAAGACATATGGATGGTTAGACCTTTTTTCTACTCTGTTATTTCATTCTTCATGCTTGAATTTATTATTTAGATTGCAATGTTTTTTTATTCTTGAATGTTAATTTATACAGTGAAGATTTTGATGTAGAGATAATTTTCAAGTAATGAGGTCAAGCTGATACCCTTGTTTCTTTATAATATATTGAGACGAAAAATCTTGTGAAGTTGACAAATTGAAGACTTCATTTTCCTTTTCTTAAATTGGTTTAATCCATCTATGTATCTACCTATTATTCAGTCAGTGGGATATGCTATGTTTTATCTTGATTTTCATGTCATGTTGTAATCTTGACCCAGTTTTCAACCACTCTACAAAAACCAAATCATAAAACCTTAAAAATACTTTGCAATAAATGAATGATGCCCTAGCTTGCCCTCTCACAGTCAAGTGCAATTTTAGGGACTAACAGATGGTGTGCCCCACATGTTGGAGGGAATTGATGATGAGCATTGCACACTTGATGATATCACTAGCCCATGAAAGAGGCTGAAGATGATGAGACTTGCATGATGTCACCCTCCCATGCTAGGACTTTGCAAATTTAGAGCATGACATCAAGCCTAAAAGGCTTATTTTGACTTGGGTCTTGCACTTGGTGGAGTTGTGGGACATGTACCCCACACTTGGTGGAGTTGACGCCCTAGCCTTTGGAGGCTAGCTCACCCAATGACCACCCTTGCAGAAGACTTTAGACCTACATTAATGGGTTTAATTGTAAATTTGGATAAAGTGAGCTTAGATTTCCTCAATAAATAGAGGCAAGCCTCACTTCATTTTCCATAATTCATCATTGAGACATTATTCTCTGTCTCAAAAATCTGTCTCTTATTTTCTTGTGCAAATGGGGTGATGCGATTTGCTTTTTTGAAGTCTTTCTCTTGCAAATTATCTTGAAGGTGAAATCGTGGCACTTTGGAAGATTGGCTTGGGATTTAGGCTTGCTCTTTGTGAATGATATTTGCTGGTTCACTTTGGTTTGATGGTAAATTTCTGCAATTTGCTTTGATTATCTTGCTTGGAGAAACTCTAAGAGGGTTAGGATTGTCTATCCCCTCTTTTAAGCTACTTTTCCGATTTAAGTGAGGTCATTCAAGGGTATTTTCAAGGGTTAGAATTCACTATCCCCTTGGAAATATTCTTGGTGAGGGTTTCAAAACTAGGAGTCAAGATTGTCTATTCCCCTAGGGTTTGAAAACTAGTTTCTCATTAATTAGCTACGTTGGACTATGTGAAGAAAAGGGACGACTTGGGTTCATAAGGGTTTGGGTTCAAGGTTTAAGTCTCCCTCCCTTGTCTTTTAACTTACTAGTTAACGTTTTGACTCCATTGTTCAATAGATAAGATACTAATCATTGCATTGAAAAATGTGAATATTGCTCTCTTAGAATCATTGGATTTGTGGATGAATTGCTCACTCTAAGCTATCTCTTAATGCTAAAACACTCTCATTTCTTATAAGTTTACTTGCTGCTGTAATAACAAATTAGCTACAGCCATTAGGGCTGCAGCAAAACCTCTCTCTTACTCTTGTTTACTTATTTTTTCACCGCAGAAAATTGTGTTTGAATATTGCAAATTAATCTATGTTAAGGGCTACCAATTGGAATATTTACTTCCTAATTTCTGTGGTGAAAACCTGCTGCTGTAGCAAATGTTTGCGACAGCCATCAAATTTGTTGATAACACATACTTTACAACCTATTTAACCGTCAGGAATGTTATTCAAACGTTGGAGATTTATCTTCTAGTTAAGGGCATTCATTTCCAATAGTTATTTGCTGATTTTGACGATGATTTCTTGCAGCTGTTAATATATTTTCTTGCTGATATAATTTACATTCTACTGCAATTTTTTAGACAACAAAATTACTTGCTGCATTCCCTAGTGTTCGGGGGTTTATTTTCATGATTTTTGGTCTTGGGATATTGGCTCTACATTGGTTTTGCAGGTTAACGATCAACTTGTATCTCTCCTCTACCAAAGTCAACATTCTCCAAACCCTAAACACTCTCATCTAGTGACCAAAGAAGGGATCCTTTACAAACCCTTGGCTTGCACTCTCCATCCCCCAAGGTCACCGAGAAGCCTCCCTTGTGGTGGAATCACCCATCACTAAAACTAGGAGAATAATTGCTAAGGTGACAATGGTTTCATCCATCATTAAAACGAGGGGAGTGATTGCTAAGGTGACAATGATTTTTGCTCCCAGTGGTGTCGCACTAGTGACACTTGTGGTTGGCTTTGCCCAAACGACAATTTATGTGATAACAATTCACACACTCCACCTTGCATGACCCTAATTGTAATTATTGAATATTGTTTATCCTCACAATATGATTGAATATTTGACATCGGGATAAAAACAAAACTTGTAAAGGGTTGGAAACTTGAGGTATGTGAAAATTCTACGGTAGGTGAAGAGTCACAAATGTCAAAAGGCCAAGGGCCACCAAAAATCTTATAACTATAACTATTTACCTTCAAGCAAATGGTTCAATTTTTGGCATTGTAAGCTATCTATCTTCATAGAGTTGTGTTTTCCCTTGGGACTCTTCTCTCCTTAGTTTTCTTGGTGCTTGTGGATGTGGACATGAGAACCTTTGGGGCTTTTCTTATGTTACAATGTTTGTTCTCACTTATCTTATACTTGCTAATGCCTAATATGAAATGAAGGGGTTGCTTGATTGTCAAAGGATTTTCTTGTTTGCTTAGAACCTCTAATTATGTATATGTTTTAGTTAATAGATTAATCTTCATATTATTGTATGCCTAATCACGTTTTATGTTAGCACAGTTACTATCTAGTTGTGTGACAAGGAAGTGTTTCTTAGCAATCGAATTGTTCCACTTCAAGGAGTCAAGAGGATCCAATTCAAATTCACTTTTGATAACAAATGGGACTATTCTCATTGTTATTGATTGCATGGACAAACCTTCTCACTACTCCTACCTAGGATTTAGTTAGCTGCATTTCATGCTATATTCTTGAATTGCATATTAGTTTATTTCATTCAAACTCTACCCCAAATTACAATAGTCAAGCCATAACTGAAGGGCTTACCATTTCAATGGAGAAAGGTCTAATTGGGCCATTCCATTGGGTAAGCCAATAAAGTTGACAACGGTCATGTGTACATGTCAACATGGCATAAATGATGGAATTTGTCTTGAATAAAATCATTCCTTTAACTATTAAGATGATCCAAATATGTACATATAGGGGAGTTTTAAAAAACAAAATTGCAGCGCACTAGAAGGCCATCTATGGCATCTCTCTTTGTGCTCAAGAACTTGGGAAGCACAATGGCAAGGCCTTCCTTTAGATCACTACACTAGAAAAAATGCCCTGAGGCATAAGAGTTGGTATATGGTTCCTTGCTCTGTGTGTAGGGAGCTCCTCCCCCAAATTCTAGGCATTGGCACAAGTGCACCACCCCCATCTCCACCTTTTGCATATGCACCTACACTATAATATGTAAATGAAGATTTGCACATATCAATGC
>ML804401.1:161331-174477 GCA_009831015.1 Picea engelmannii
CATGGAATAAACCATGTAAAAAAATTGTGGATATACCACGTAAATCTTTTCCCATTCCCCTTTCCCCCTTACCTCCTTATCTCTCCACCCCCCTTACATTCCTCACTCCTCACCCTCAACTCTGCTTCTACCCATTTCCCTTTCCCCTTATTTCCCCCCTCTTTCCATACTTAACCCTCATTTTCCATACTTAATTTTATTCCATAATTCTTCGACGGGCGGACTCACCCCTCACTCCCCCTTACCTCCCTCACTCCTCACCCCCTTCTCCGTCCGCTCACCACTCTTTTTACCCCCCCTCCCCCCCTTACTTCACCCTACATCACCCTTATCTCTCCGCTACCTACAAACTTCTCCCCTCCCTAACTACCCACTAATTTCCCCTTCCTTAAACTCTCACGAATCCCTCCCTACACTTAATTCACCCTTTACCTTATTTCTTAATATTTTATTACCAACCAATTAAATATCTCCACATGGAAGCCCATGATTTGATGATATTAAAATTTTATTAATCAATGAAACCATGCCATGTGGCAGATCTATATTCAACCACATGAGAACATGTGGCAACCTATGGGAGTGTGACAAATGGCAGCTCATGGAGAGAGACACTTGGCATATTCTTATTGGTGACACATGGCATGATCTTATTGGTGACATGTGGAAGCTTACCATTGATGACATGTGGCGACATTTGGTTGGATGACTCATCAATGTTGATTGTGCGTGGGTGGAAGATGATTGGGTTTGACAAAATATTAATTATTTAATTAATCTCCTAAGGGGTCGACCCATAACTCTCCATAAACTTCTTTTTATTTCTTACCAAGTGTATTACCCACTTAGTATTATATATGTTGAATATTCTAACATCCCAATGCATGTGGGATGAGGATTTTTGGCTAAAAAGTCAAATTTATAAGAGGAAAATATGAATTTAATCCAAGCGCCGAGATTGCCCCAAGACATCTGATCGACTGTCCTTGAGCCACGAACTTTTGAAGGCCATAACTTGAGCTCCGGGCGACGAAATCACACAAACATTATACCGTTGGAAAGGTATTTTGATGAAAAAAATGATGGTACAGGTTAGAAGGGTTGAAATTGGCTAGATTTTTTCCAAAAATTGAAATATCAGTCAACTTCATTTTTAATGGATCTGCGTAACAACTCAACTTCACGAGCTCATATCTTGAGATTCGAGCAATGGATTTGGGCAAACTTTATATCGTTGGAAAGCTAAGACGATGAAGATCACATTTGAAGTGATTTCAATGGCTGAAAAGTTAAAACACTTCCAGAAATTTAAAACATAGTCCTCCTCTTTTAAATGACAAATAATTAAATGTTGAAAATAAAAGTTTAATTAAAAACTTTTATTAAAAAACGAAAAGAGACCCATTTGAAAGATGCAGATATTAATGATGTAAGTTCATTAATGAGGACTTAATGAGGTATTAATTAAAGAGAATACTTCAAGAAGAAAAGTGTACGGGAAATTCAAGAAAGGAAAAGCCCTAACTACTCAAGTAGTTAGAAGATCTAATTTTAAAAAGAGAAGGACTTCATCAAGGGTTCCACAATCAAAATTATTCAGAGGGGTAGGGCTAGAAGATCAGAAGAACAAGGTACAACCATCATATGTAGCGAAACTTCTGATAAAAAAAGAGATCTCCATCATCTCCACTCTTTTCACTTTTCTTCTACACCATTTCTCATACCTTTATGCTTGAATCTTTGAATTGGGCACAAGGGTGAGTACTTGAGTGTTCTTCTTGTATTCTTCAAAAGACTTTCTTTATATGATCATGGAGCATTTACAACCATATATATGACTGTCAAAGATTTTGTAATGAAGAACATCTTTCACGAATAAAAAATTGCACAAAGAATTACTTTGGGGTTGATTTTGACTGTATTTTATAACTCTGAGTCTTGAGTATGAGATATTTGAGGTTGACCTATCAAATTCTCTTTTGATCTTTAAAGTAATACTCTTTTAAAATTCTTTGAGATGATCAAATTATTCTTCTATTTCTCGTGAAGAAGATATGGATGTATTTGTATGTGATTAAGAAGATTGTATATTTGATGCAATAAAGATCTAGGGTTTGTTTCCTTAGCATTCTCCTAATCCAAGATATCACAGATGTATCTTTTAGTCAAAGAGGAGTACCACCTCAATAAAACATAGGGGGATTCATATCGTCGTGAGGTTGTCATTTCTGTCATAACGGATTCAAACATCAATAGTGCTATAGGGACATTGTTTGCAATTAGTTTCCCGTAGGAGAGCCACATAGACACAATATGCAAGTTCGTAGGAGGGGCCACGATCAACAAGTAGGTTGTTATACATGACAGGAAGAAACAATGCACTATTTGTGTTAGGGATTTGTGAAGAATCATTATAGGAGATCACAAGAATCAATGAGGTCCAGAGGGTTGAAGGAATAGGCGAATATACATATATCCATAGGCATCAAAAGTAATAGGAGATCGCAGGGCTTATTCTATAGAGAGAATCAAAGCACGTTACATTAGAGTAATTTTGAGGTAAAAAATGGGACTCAAAAACAAAAAATGTACTATTAAAATCAACTTTAAAAGAACCAATAGGATTCAAGATGATGATGTCAACCATAAGGGTAAATACTTTTGGAGGGAAAGGAAGAAAACTATTTTTTGTCGTATTTTCGACTTATCTACCTATAGCTTTACTCAAATTTCAAGTGTAGGCACTCATTATTCCACATCCAACAAGTGCCCACACTTGGAATTTGAGTAAACCTATAGAGAGATAAGTTGAAAATATGATTAAAAAATGTAGTTTTCTTTCTTTCCCTTAGAAAATTCATAACTCTTATTTTATTATTTTAACTATCATTTTATTATTTTCCTTAGGGGGGCCATTTTAGACCAAAAATTTCCCCTAATGTAGGCCATAAGGGGCTATGTCAATGACAAATCTGTGTAGTAGAAGTTATAGGGTGTTAAGTTCTTGAATAGATCTGCAAATATACTTCAGAAATAACCAAGAATCTCAACAAGAATAATCAAAATCATTCACCAAAAACTGAACACAAAAAAGTAGACAAAACCCTTGAGGTAGGGTAACACCATATATTATTCCTTATGGAAGGAATGCACTCCTCAAGCAATACTTTCTTGTACAAATACAATATTCTTCACCATGCTCCAATACATTGCTTTCACTTCTTTATATAGTATTCTCCATCTTTTAGGAACATTCTAGAGAAAGAATTTTCTAGAAAGCCTATTTATTATATCTAACTACCATAGTGGGCCTTATTTAATAATATAGTGAAACTAGTCCACCTTACATTGAATGGCCTCCACTAATAATACATAACCACATTCCCATTGGGTACCTCCCTAGGAACCCCGTATTACTTCCCTAGGTATACTACATTTCATCTTCACATGTTTCGTCCTTGAAACACGGGAATAAACCATACAATAGGATCAACTAAGCAATGTAGCTAACTGGTACCAAGTACGACCATCCATCCATCCTAGTGGAGACGAACATGATGTCCAACTGTTGCCTTGCCACCCTGATCTAGATCTGCATCATGTCGATGTTGCCATGGGAGAGGTTCTCTAGCCTTATGTCTTCCTGTAGTGTTGGTAGGCCTCCATGCACCTTTGGATTGATTTCCTTTTTGGTTCCTTGCTGGTGCATAAGTGTGTTGATGCTCATGCTCTTGCCTTGACGACTGTTGTTTCTCGATATGATGTGGATGACGATATACAACAACTGTAGGAATCTGTTCTTTATTCTTCAAATCTGCAACACATTGTGCCTTTGAGTCAATGACCTTCTTAGCTTCTTTATTGTGTCCTGTCTGTGGCTTTGCTTCATCTCCTTCTATAGACTTAGCTTCTGATTCAATGTCGGAATTGACAATAACTTTTTTGCTGGCCTCCGTGGGCCCATCTTTCTTACTAAGAGACACATCTTGCAATGTGATTTTCTTTTTCTTGTACCACAACTTTAAAAACTTCTTTTGCACATTAATATTAACTGTACCAACTGAATCCATCCAAGGATATCCCAAAACAATATCCATGTCACTCATATCTATAGCATAAAAGTCTAAATGCAACACATATTTATCCATGGTAATCTTCAAATCTTTAAAAATTTGAACTTTTTCACCTTCGATCTATGTGCTTTGAATATTTTTTTAAGAAACTTGCAATCTATTAACCAACTGAACATTGATAAAATTATGCCGGCAATTAGGATTAATAGAAACAATGATATTTTCTTTATGAATACAACCATGAACCTGTAATATAGATTTTCCACATGAAAATAAACCCTTGGTGCTCTCTTTATCTTGTTTTCCCACATGAGACCAACTATCTAAAAGTAATTTTTCCAATGCTTCATCTGAAAGTTTCGTCGGCTGGAAAGAGCCCATTGATTCCAGCCATGTGAAGGCATCCTCGTTGAAACGAAGACTTAACGAAAATTTCCACTTTTCTTTCTATTTGATTTGTGGGACTTTATAAATTCTTCAATACTAAGACCATTATTATTCCTAGTAAAATACGTCTTCTTTGAAAGAAATATACAAGAAAAACTAGGGTTTTAAAAATAACTTGCTGCAGAAAAACGTTGTTTTTTTCCGAAAAAACCTTGAAAAACTGTCGAATTTAAAATGCTCATAACTTTACTTCCCGGACCCTATTTCGGTTGATATTTTTTTTTTGAAATTGGGTATTTTTCCGAGAGGAATCCAAATATCCAATTGGTTTATGAAAATTATGAGCATAAAGTATCAAATATGAGCCTGAAGTGTGCCGCCCCCTTTTGTGTTAAAATTTTTTTTTTTTAAAAATAACTAAAATTTCTTCCCCTCTTTGCCCAAGGAAAGAGCTCTGATACTAATTGTTAAGTTCCTGAAAAGATCTGCAAATATACTTCAGAAATAACTAAGAATCTCAACAAGAATAATCAAAATCATTCACCAAATACTGAAAACAAGAAAGTAGACAAAACCCTTGAGGTAGGGTAACACCATATATTATTCCTTATGGAAGGAATGCACTTCTCAAGCAATACTTGCTTGTACAAACACAATATTCTTCACCACGCTCCAATAAATTGTTTTCACTTCTTTATATAACATTCTCTATCTTCTAGGAACATTCTAGAGAAAGAATCTTCTAGAAAGCCTATTTATTATATCTAACTACCATAGTGGGCCTTATTTAATAATATAGTGGAACCAATCCACCTTACATTGAATGGCCTCTACTAATAATACATAACCACATTCCCGTTGGGTACCTCCCTAGGTAACCCATATTACCTCCGTAGGTATACTACATTTAATGTAGTGTAACTAGAGAGGTAGTGGGGGGGTGGGGACAGAGGGCCATAGTGATAATATTGGAGGCCATTCAATATAAGGTGGACTAGGTCCACTATATTATTAAATAAGGCCCACTATGATAGTTAGATATGATAAATGTAAGAGGACTTACTAGAAGGGGGCCTAGGTATACTACATAGGGGACCTAAGACTTACTAGATATTACCTCTCTAGGTATACTACATAGGGGGCCTAGATCATGAACATGCACGAGGGGCTGCAGTTTGGTGGAGCAGGGCTGCAATGAGGGTCAATGTTTGGTTCTCTTAACAGAGGGAAGAGGATGGACTAGGGCTGACAAATTCAATTGAATTGTATTGTCCCTTCTTCAAATTATGTTGACCTTCTTGCAAATTATTTCAGTTGGCTATTGGTTAATTCAATTGAATTAACCAATAGCCAACTGAAATAATTTGCAAGAAGGTCAACATAATTTGAAGAAGGGACAATACAATCTAAAAGGAAGTCTGTATTTCAGGCATCACAATTAAAGCAAAAAAGTAGAAGTAAAACCCTAACCCTAATCTTGAGGCAGAAAATCATAATATAGATCTCTAACATATTTTGGGCGTTTTTCCACTTTATAATATATACTCTTTTTGGGCATTTTTTCCATTTTGGACCATGTACCTGCTCAACATTTTAGTTAAATTTATTTCTTTAATATTTATAGAATCATGATTGATCATTGGTATGAATCATGTATATATGATGTATAGGCTTAATTATTTTTATTGAATTCTTAGGTTTAATTGTTGAAAATTCTAAAAAAATTCGGAAGTTATTCAAAATTCCCCCATAACCCTAGGAATCAGATTTAAATTTTAAAATTCATAGGTAGTCTTTTTGAAAATTTTAAATATTTTCTGAATTCTTGTTTAGAATTTTCATTTTTTTTTCAATCATCTGTAAGTTTTGGGGGAACTTCAAGTTGTACTGAAACCTGTACTCCTATCCCTCCTGCCCCCCCATTCCAACAACTTATGCAAATTAGATCTGAAACTAATCAAACTCTTACCTGGATGAATTTGGTGCCTGGCTGTAGGGAAATGCTAATGAGCAGGTCTGTATTATCGGCTCATTAAAACTCTACTTTAAATATCCTTCAATAATGAAATTTATGATGAATGCTGATGTTTCACAGTTTCACTTTTCCCACAACCTCCACTTCACTGCCCATCTTCATATTATGTGACCAAATTCAACCTGAGGTTTTGTTTCTCCAAAAAAGAGAAAATAGGGGAGAAAACCTAAAGTTCAATGGTCAAAACTGACAAATGTCAATTTCAAGCTCGACAAGTTCAGATGATAATTGCAGATTAAAAGTCAACCAAAAATTCTTCTTCCCTGACTTACATTTGCAAGTTTTTTCAGGTCGATTTCAAATTTAGATACAAGATTTGGTGAATTTTGGGCAATTTTTTTTAATTTTAATGATTATTAAGGTGAACTTTTTTTTTGGAGAAAGATTTTTGGATTTATTAGGGCATAAAGCCATAAATCATTTAACGTGGTTATGAGATACAATGTATTTTTTCCCCAAAGAGAAAAATCCTGATAGATAGAGAGAACTTGAATAATGAAGGGAAGAAACTGCTCCTTTTATTGTTTGCAGTTTAATGTCTGTCAAGAGTCCAAACTTGAAATGGTGACACATTAGGCCGTTAATCCTCCGTGACACATTTGTCAGATGCCTCCTACATGAATTCTAGTTCACTATGATTATATGGCACTTTGAACAGACAATTCTTCATGTTTTTGTAAATCATTCAGATATCCCCTTGTTCCTTTCATTTTTAGGGTCACATTGCGCTTAGAAGCCGGGAACCTTATCTCGGGCTCCTCATGCAATCAATAAGCAGTTGATCTAGTAGCACTTTACTAAGCAGTTGTTTAAGCAGTCGGTCCAATTGTTTAGATATCTACAATGCAGATCCAAATCCAGATTCTGATGTTCCTGATCGAGATCGAGATTCTGATCTTAGTGAGCTAGGCCTGGCTACAGCCACAAGGGCTACACGAACTAGATCCCTCTTGAACCAATCCTGAAGTGGGCTCTTACCAACTGAAGAGAGCCATCTCTCTAGCAAGTATCTTAGTGATTGAAGCAGCATGAGTTGCATCACCAAAAACGACTTTTTCTTTCCCCGTAAAATTCTGACAATCAATAGATCTTGAGAACCAAGCAGCTTGGGAAACAAATCGAGTTTGTCTTACTTGCCTTTGACTGATCGACCTAACAAGAAACAACCGAAGGTCTGCCTGGTCAGATTGTCTTTCTGGGCTTGCCATAGATCGGGGAAGGAATCATTGACTGATCGACCTATACCACTAGAGTGTACCCTACACTGGAAAATCTGAAATGTTTCCAATACCCTAACAAAAGTATCTTTTCTGGGTGTGTACTCTAGTCTAGATTATATCCCAACAAAAAATTAAAAGAAGTGACTCGTCAACTTATGGTCTTACATAATGTATATCCTAGTTTTTCTCTAAGTTACAGATAAAGACATAATAAATTCAAATTTTCAGATACAGTTAACTTATGGCTTTCTGAAATTACTTAAATATAATTAGATTAGTATGAAATTGAAATCGCAGTAGACGATTTACGGCCATAAGGAAGGTCCTGGCCAACAGGTATGGTAGAGATATGCCCTGGGACTGAGGTATTTTCTAGATGCATATTGACAGGCTATTTGACATGGTGGCCTGTATCCTGCAACCTAGTATATTTTGCATTAATGTGCTGTGGATTCCTTGTCCCCGTTTTGGCAAGTGTATTGTCAAAGGACAATTGTTTGGCATCGTACATTTTGATATTCCTATATTAGTGCCTAGTGTTTTTTTATATAGTTTTTTGGCATCTCGTCATCAGCTTGATCTGGTTGGGGCCTCAGTTATCTTTTTCTTTTATAAGTATAGGCTTGATCAGCTGCTTTCGGTAATTTGCTTTAATTTCTTGAGACATATTTTAAAACATGTGGATATATTATTTGTATGCCTTTTGATTGTGAAGAAGTGAATAGATATTTTCATTTTGTCCACTAGCTAACTAAGGATTTACTTTATGCAGTGGTAAAACATCCATGGCAGCAACAGTTGGCATTGACAGCAACTTTCCATTTGTTAAAGTAGTAAGTGCTGCATGTCCTTACTCGTTAAAGGTTTTCTCAGTCTCGCTTTCTAGGCAATATTGATTTCTAGTCATTTTTCTGTTTGACAGGTATCCGCAGAATCTATGATTGGACTAAGTGAGAGCAGCAAATGTGCAGTTATAGTCAAGGTTAGCCTTAACCAAACATGTTCTGTTAATTCTTAAGATTCTCTGATTATCCGTTGGAATTCATCTAAAGGAATAAGTCACATTTGAACTATGTTCTGCAATTTAACAGGTTTTTGAGGATGCATACAAGTCTCCATTGAGTATTATCATCCTTGATGATATTGAGCGGTATTTTTTGCACTTTTTCCTTGAATTAAATGTCTGAAGTATGACTTTATTAATGATTTATGCTTGTGTTTTTAGCTAATGTTGAAGCCTTAGAAAATGCTTTTTGGCTTTTGTGTTTGAAAATTTCATCTTGCTATTCAGTTGTATATGAGCAGGAAAATGAACTTACCTTTTATTCCTTGAGTTCTGAATCGATTGTCCACTGGGTTACAGATTATTGGAGTTTGTGGTGATTGGGCCCCGGTTTTCAAACTTGATCTCACAGACACTGTTGGTGCTTCTCAAGAAAATCCCCCCCAAGGTACTTTATTTCAAATATATTAAACACGATGATTAGGCTATTTTTTTGTTTTCCCTTGAGAGTGGGGTGTTCCAAATCATGAACTCTATTGCCAGTCATATGGTAAGGTTAGCTAACTTGTTTTAGATGTAGTTTGGTTTCTTTTAACTATTCAGGACTTTAAGTTGACAGATGCTTTGCCACTGTTTTTGAATAAAAACTAACCAGGGAAGGAATCTGTTGGTTATCGGGACTACAAGTGAAGCACATGTTCTTGAGTCTCTGGGTATTCGCAAGGCTTTTGGTATCACATTTCATGTGCCGACATTGAGGCCTTCAGACACAAAGAAGGTATTTATTGAACAGTTAATTATTAGTAAAGATGGAGTTCAGTGAACTGATTTGGTTAGAAATATAGAAGTGTGATGGAGTTATCCCTTTCATTTTCCTTAAACTATGAAAAACCATTCTCGGGTACTGGGAAATCAGGGCTTCTATTATTTTGGGGTCTTGGCTAACTTTCCACAATAAACAATTTTGCAGAAGGGTAGCCTATTAATAGGTGATAGGATGAGACATGAAGGGAGAGATAACAATCATGGATTAATTCTTATAACATTCTCTATATTTTCTGGGATGAATCTGTGCAGGTTCTAGAAAATCTATCCATGTTTGCAAAAGATGATCTTGATGCAGCAGTGGATGCTATTGATGAGGTTTGTAATGCACAGGAAGAAATTCTTATTAATAGTGGCAATGAAATTTCAAATTCAAACTCAATTGGTGCATTGTATTTGCATTGCTACCTGACAATAGGATTCTTTATTATACTAGCTAGTTACGTTTATACTACTAAGTGCAGGAAGAAAAACTGAAGTAATTTTTTGTGCAGATACCAATCAAGAAGTTGTTTATGTTAGTGGAGATGGTGGCACAGGGTGAGAAAGGAAACAGTGCTGAAGCTATCTACTCTGGAAAGGAGAAAATAAACATTAATCATTTCTTTGATTGCCTTCGTTATCTTACTGGGAGTGAGGACTTAGATTAGTTCAAACTATATCCTGGATTTTCTATTGCTCTTCCTTTCCCAAAACTAGCCTATGAGGAGTTGAAAGACATTGGTTAGTTTCAATACCCAATGTTTTGTAGAATCCAGCTCAATGTTTTGTAGAATCCAGCTTAATTTTCTTAAGGCAATTCTTATTGCCCATTTCTATGATCTGCAGGAAGCCGTGTTGTTTGATTATATGAATTGCTGTCTTTTTGACATGAAAGTTCCTGCAGTCAGTTTTGACAGATTGCAACATGCTTGGTCTGTTTCCCAAAAAACCATCCATTGTATTGATTTTCAGAAACATTTTGCTATTAGAAAAGCCATTTTGTTATAGAATCAGAATGTAAATGATCAAAGTTACAAACCAAAGGATAAGAACCATTTTAAAATCTTATACACACAGTAAAGGTAATTTGTTCAAATTGAAATTGTTTATGCTATAAGTGGACTTGAACCGATATGATTTTAAGGGAAAGAGATGTGTATCTGAAAGATGTATTAAGTAGCTTCTCCAGATTCACCTTATTGTTATAGTTATTAAGAACAATTTACCAGATATAAGTAGTGTCAACATCAAAAAGTAAATGGATACCAAAATACCAACTGATTATCCTGGCAACCATCTGGATGGGTCTTAACTTGCAATCTCTTCAATAACTGCCGCTCAAGATATTAGCCACATAGCATGGGTGTAATAATTATTTACCTTACATCATAAGTCACCAACAAAATATAACAGAAGTACTTGATGAGTAGACAACTAAGGGATTTGTCTCAAAGAATGCCTTGGTTGTCTTAGGAATCACATTTAGCGTCAAAAGCACTAGATCCCCATCTCTCAACTATGGTTGGAATCAAGGTGAGTTTCATTTAACCTTTTAACGTAATAGGATGCCTCCTACAGGATCTGCGTTGAAAACTTTAGTGTGGCCGGAGCAAACAAGTTATCCGAGGTTGCTTCATCTTGGATAATGTCTTTTTGCTATTTGGGAAGGAATGGGCTCAATGCCTTAGCCTCAACGCGCTGTTCATCAAGATCAACTGTGAAAAAAACTGAGAGAGTCAAGTAGCCTTTCATTCTGGCCATACTTAAGGCTCTTTGGTTTGGCTAGTTTTTCTTGACCTCTGTTGAAACTTTATTTTGCAGAGGACATGACCTGTTTGTCCATTAATCAGCTAAGTCTAAAGAAATTGGCACGTTCAAATCAGTCTGCCAAGTTTGTCCTCTGGCTCTTGCCTTATATTCCATGGCTACTGAGGCTCTGCGGTATCTACTGCACAACAGAATGCCAAAAGGTCTTATCAAAGTTATCCTTTCCTAGAACAAGACATTGGACGGAGGGTGAATGGACATTTCACTGGGAATTATTTCACCCCAATTCCTGAGGACTAGTGTTCAATTGAAAATATTATGCAATGCTTTCAGATATTTTGTGAATCCCCGGGATCTAAGATCTAGCTGCCCAAAAATTAGTGCTGTAGGCAAAGTGAGATAAGTGTCGGTCTAGTGGGCCTTTCAGGAATGGTTTAAAATACAATTTGCGAAAATTTTCAAGTTTTTGGGGATCCCGTTTCTCCAAGCTTACCAAAAGAACTCTTGGATGTGGTTGTCAAACACATAGATTAAAATAATGTTAAATATATTATCAATCCCATGACTTTGGGTGCAAAGTTTCAAATTCACACCAAAGTGTTCACTGCTACATATATATTACTCCTGTTGTTGTGTTCTTTTTGTTAATGCCTACCAAAGGCTAAAAACATCATCTGTAATTTTATTTGGGCTAGGGGGACATCGGTTTTCATAGAGTTAACTAGAACTTACACTACCTCCCTTGAGAATTGGGAGGGATGGAAATTATCACTACTCGTACCTAAGGCTAGGGTTTGTGTTTTAAATGGATTATCTTAGCAATCGGAGGGAAGGAGGCATGGAAAATTTTGCTTAAATAAAATTGTATCACTTTTGGTTCCTCACTTGGCAAAAGTGCTTCGAAAGGCATCAACTTCCAAATTTTGATGATTACCCCAGTGCATGCTGAGATAAAAGGCACTTTTGTGGTAAAAAACATTTAGCAAGCTTGGGAGGCTATTAAGTCAAAGATTTGTCGGAAAGGTGACCCAGTCAAGTTAGGGCTCTCTTTCAATGAACACTCTATTTTATGATTTTTATTGATTAGAATAGCAGACTAGATTCAATATACTTTTTTACTGCACAAGTCATGAACTTTTCGAGTATTTCTTGGAGTTTAGATCCATAGTTAAGAAGGAATGTGAGAAGTTGGTGGTCACTAGTGTTACTTTCTAATGGTAAAATGTTGGTCAAAGATACTTGGTTCTTGATGTGACATATCTTTCGAAGAGGCATTAGCAAGGTCTTTTGAGTAGTGGAGATCTTGCCTCTTCATGCTTAGAAGCATATGAAAGCCTCTAGCTGAGCCAAAAGTCTTCTTTGCTTGGTTAATGATTCTTGTGGAGCTAACTTTGGGACATTGACTCCAACATTTGGGGAAAGCCTAGCTAGAGTGCCCCCTCTATGAGAGAAAGCAAACTTTGAAACACTTCTTTTGGTTATGCGATTTTTCCAAATCTATGTGGGCATTGGTGTCTAGGTTCTATAGCCAGTTCTTCCCCTCCCAATTCTTGAAAGCCACCATGTTAGGAAATAAAATTCCTCACGTCATAAAGGTCTATGTAACTTGGCATTACATTAGAATACAAGTTATTTTCCTTATTTGTAAATGAAGAAATGAGTCTTTGTTCAAAAAATTTAAGCATAGTAAATGTTGCATTGGTATGGTGATGCATTGATATGTGCAAATCTTCATTTACATATTATAGTGTAGGTGCATATGCAAAAGGTGGAGATGGGGGTGGTGCACTTGTGCCAATGCCTAGAATTTGGGGGAGGAGCTCCCTACACACAGAGCAAGGAACCATATACCAA